>JAJEKV010000499.1:0-168632 GCA_021234155.1 Isoetes taiwanensis
CTTGCTTAGAATGAAGTTGTCTTTGAGACTCACGGTGCACTCTGATAAAAACTCCTTCTCATGGCAGGGAAGTTGTGATGGAGCTAGGAGTTCTATGAAGGAGTTCTATGATAAAAGGTCTCGTGGGACATTTCTAAAAAGGCATCATGTCATCAATCATGAAGTTCCAATGGGGATCAAAGATAAAGACAACAATGAGAATGGATGATGGAATCTTGAATGAGGAATGATGACGTATAGTTGTGCAAAATAGCTTTCTTTTATCATCGTGAAAGACATTATGGGTCAAAGAAGACAACAAAGTTGTGCGGACGATTTGTTCTTGGTTTTGAAAATGTTAGATGAACTACATTGCATGGCACTTTTCCATTATTCATGGCACCTTTACCATGATGAAACACCTCTGAATCAAGCTGACCTAAAACCCTCTAAATGAAGCAAAGTGAAGCATATCAAGCGGGGACAGACTCATAGATATGCAATTGAGGTTAGATGGGTCTAGCCACCTTGATGAAATTAAAAATATTCTTCACTAGATACTCCATTTTCAGTTCTTGATGCTATGAGCAGCTCTAGTTGTGGACTATCAAAGTATGCAAGAATCATCTTGTTCTACCCTCTTTAGAACCCTAAAACACTAGAGAATAATACCCTATAGAGAGGGAGGGAGGGAAGAGCGAGAGTTTGGTTTGAGAGAGAATGATTAAAAAGGAAGAAGATACATAAACAAAGACTTAACCATTCTTAAAGTGGTAATTATTTTGGGCTATACAAAAAGTGCAATACATAGGAATGTTAAGCCATTAGTTTTGAAAATAATTAAAAAATGGCATATATTTATAAAAATTGAACTCCTATAGCGGTCACCTGCTTGATCTTAGATGCTCGACCCACGCTACATGGGTTACTTTGCATCACCTATGGTAGCGGTGTTTGGAGCTTATCCATCTGCTGATTCGGTAGTCCCGGACTTGCTCTTACGGGGGCATGGTATTTGAGGAAAAACCCTACTTGCTGGGTTTTTCCTCCCAAATGGGGGTTTTTTTTTCATCCGGTAGTAGGGTTCTCTTGTCTGGATTACATTGTTTGTTTTTTGGTGTTGGGGTTTTGGCTTTTTGCTGTTCTCTTGCATGTATCGTCTCATGGGCCTCAGCTTCAGAGTGGACCCGATTAAAATAAACTTCCTTCCTTCCTTCCTTCCTATAGTCATAGTAATTGAATCCCTATCCAAATATTGACATTTCTTTTTTTTTTTTACTCCACATTACCTTTGTTTATGATTCCATTTTAGTCATAAACAAAAAATATAGATGATAGTGAAATGAAATGTATGAAGCTTATAGTTGCGTTAGATTTATTTTTTATTTTCTATTCTTCTTTGTTCATAAAGGCGCATTTCATTGGTTTATGTTTTTATTTGTCCGTTCCATGTGTTCATTACACATCTTCCAAGTATTGGTTTTATTTAGATGAAATAATAATAATTAAAATCTTCAAAGTATTTGTTTCTTCTAGCAAAGTACTTAATTTAGTTTATAGCCATGCTTGTATTGCTCAAACATACCCTTATATATGCAACAAACTGGATTATACGATATTTCACACACATTGAACAAAATGAGGGTCATACGAAACAAGCTTAATAGCTCCATTTAGTTGTGTTAGCTTTCATGGACTATACCTTATGTCGTTACACATCTTCTATATGGAACTTCAGAATGCAATATATTAATAATTTCAATCAATAGCATTATTCTTTATTGTATAGTATCACAAAAAATATAAATAAATTGCAACATTGAACCTTGTATTGCAAACTAGATCATGTGTAATATTCTAAGATTTATTAGAAAGTTGTCCTTGACCTAGTGGCGGTTAAACCATATAAATCTTCACGTGAAATCCGCGATATGATAAAGTAAGTAGTAATAGTGGAACTGAAGTTGTAAGTTTAAAATGTTGGACAATATGTTAAACAACAAACCGTTTAGATATATTTTTTATAACTTGGCCATATTTTAAACTATGTATTGTCTAATTGCATTAAGCCAAACCATCTTCGTCCATACTTCTTGTCTAGTTTTCAAGCAAGGAAGCGCGTCATTTCTTTTTAAGATGGCAAGTTATTTAAGAATATAGTATATGCAATATCAACGTTGAGCAGAGAGAGGAGGGAGGAGGGAGGGAGACCATTAAGCCACAAAGGGATTATGGGATGTACAATGAGAAGAGGCATTAAGCCTAAAACAAAGCAGGACAAGGAGTTTAGACCCCATCATAAAAACAAAATGAAATAAAATAGGCAAATCCCCAAGGTAGGTAGATAGATAGATAGATAGATAGATAGATGGGTAGGTAGGTAGGTAAGGTAGGCGGTGGCGGTGACGGTGGGTCGAGATGTACCACCCGGCTGTGTAGCATCTCCTCGATGAAAAAATACAGCCTCATCGTATCTAGACAATTATTCTTTTCTTACGCGAAAATACACCAATTCTTGTTTGATAAATCTATAGTAGGATCCTTTTTACGCTTATGTCATGGTGCAAAAACGTCCTCATCTAAAGTCTGGGTAGAAACGTTCACACTCTCCAAATCACGTGTGAATGTTCATGTATGTCGAGTCTCCTACTACAACAACTTCTCAATCAGTGTTTTGCATGGATATATCCACCTTGTCTTCGTCATTACTGTGCATTGCTTTCAACCCTCATCAATCATGAAAGGCCATTTTGCTTCAAATATATAAGGGGAGACAAATATATACATAAGGATATAAAGGAGGGTTGTTGTGACCAAAAGGTGGTGGTAAGTCCGGACGCTCACCTAGATGCTTGAACTATTTTATCCATTGTGTCATTTCTTTTTTGAAGGACGACAAGCTTTATTTACCAATCAAAACTATAATAATATAAAATACAAAGATAGGATTATAACCCCGGACAAAGTGATCAAGCGAGCACAACCACTGTCTATACATAAGAATGAATCGAAGAGGTAAAGCATTACTTTCTTCTCTTGATCAAGAGAAGAACAATTTTAAACCATAACAATTTTATTCCATGTCCTTTGAAGAAGAATCTCATTCGCGGTATCTATGCCCTTAAAGATCAGATCTCATCTTCGGATCGACTATAAAAGCCCGACCACCACGCCAAGATGAAAAGCTTCGTTTTCGCCATTTGTGCCATGCATCGGGGATAGAATGCGAAAGCGAGAACTTGTTGGCTAGATCGAGGCGTGTCAATAGGGTTAACAATCAAGACCATGCACAAAGGCTTACACAACAACACTCAATACTCTCCCCTTTTGCTTAGATAAAGGGACGGAGCTCGAAATCAATTATCAATTTTATGGACCATCGTGTTGACTTTGAGGCATCTATGGATCTCTTGCTACCACAAAGCGCCACTTTGGGATGAAGCAACTTATCCAAACCCATGTCAAACACTTTTCCATTGTGGTGAGGGACACGAAGATGCCATCCATTAGGCGAGACAAGATTTCCAGGAATGTAGAAAGCAATTTGTACCACGAAGAAACAAAGCACCACGGCTTGATACCACGATGGCAATCCTATCTGATTACTTCAATTTGTGGGCGAATGTTGTGGCAACAATGCGACAATCTGAGTGCAAACTACTCTATTCCATTTGTGGTTCCCATGGACGTAGGAGATGACCCGGACTCATATCAAAGCTGCAATAATACTTATACCTTTATTATTCATCGTCGTTGTGTCTTTATATGAACAACACTACTTAGAGCCACATTCTCCGGAAGTGTCATACAAAGGAATCCATCGGTATGGGTAGACATCAGAGAAGACGCGCATGATTGATATAAAAGAGTCGGCGGTGTCCCAAGCAACAAGCAACCCCTTACAAAAGGAGGCGTTAGAAGTCACGGATGTATATTGGGCTCCTCTACCTTTATCTTTTTTCCATTTTGTTATTTCCACTTTGCTCATCTCTATGTTTAAGAATATCAATAATACACCCTCAATACATGAACCCGGACATCAAAAAGAAACCATCAAGTGGCGGCACCAATCCCATGCTTGGCTCTAAAATCAGAATAACCCGCGACAAAGAAAGCAAGACATGAGATTCATCCTCCACGACTCCCTCCTTTGTCTGCCCATCTCTAACCTCCACACCAAGTCAATGTGAACTTAGATGTATTCTAGCAATGGCTTGCCTATACTTTCATAGATATGGCTTCCTTAAGGTGTTGTGCTTCTTGCACTTTATTTATGGCACGTTCCACGACTTATTTAGGAAATGCTCCGAATCAGTCCATCAATATCTTCTTTGTGCATCCCCAATTCTGAATATCCACCCCATCTTATAAACCATGTTAATATCGCATACCGACCCTTATTCCTAGTTTCTTCTCGAGCAAGTTTTGGTAGACTATTGATTGGCATATCATAAAGACCTTACATATGTAGGATAAAAGTGCGCAAGAGCTTGGGATTCAAGTGACATCATCCTACACTCTGTCATCATCATGTCATAAGGTATTTCGTCTTAGTACCCATTTCGGTATGAAAATTTTTCTTTTGTATCTTTTTCCACCTTTTTTTACCTATCATTAGCAAGGCGCTGGCCCCAAACTCACGCGCATCCATAAAAGCTGCTTGATCGCACGGGACTTTATAAAGCATATGCTTCATTTCAATATATATCAACATTTATGCACTTTCTCTGCATAGCATACAATGCTTTTAGACCGGCATTCACTTTATGCTTAAATGCTTGATTCTAATTAGAAATCCTCAAAAGCGGGGATATTATCCACATTCAAACCTCCTAAGTATTTATAATTCTCAACAATCTTCATTTTGCTTATCATGGTAGTATTAGCGGACATGTCATGTCGGTCGATTCACACCAAAACCACAACCTTGATTTTGTCGGATTCACTGCATACCCTTAACATCACGTAAATTTGCAAGCACATCTAAATGTCTTTGCATCCCTATATGCTTTCAGGGATAATAATACAACATCATCAAAGCATATAGTAAAGGCATAAGCACATACTCATTCAAAGGTTGTACCATCCCCTCCATGTGCTAGTATCCATCCTTCAAGTTGGTCTATGAATAAACCAAATAATAATAGGCGACAAGGGAATTCATGTTTCACTCCCATATTGCTTTCTACCACCTCACCACATATTCCTACAAAAGGAAACGATAATTGCAAAAACACTTTCTTATAAAGTACATTTTACAACATGCCTAAAGCTCCATCGAGAATGTTCAAATCAACCATATTAATATGCCATAGATTGCGTCTATTCACCCTATCAAAAGCCTTCTTTGAAATCTACAAACTAGCATATGGGTTTCTTTTTTTTTCCAAGGGAAAAACTACAAAATGCCCTTATGTTTTGTGAATTTCACCAAATGCCCCTAACTTTTCATAATTTCACCAAATGCTCCATGGTCAACGACCCTTCAATCAAAAGAAAAATTCAAATGGATCCTTTACATTAATTTCTTTTTATGTTTTTTTAGGCTAAGGTGCACAAAAGTAGGTGTTCTTTCCAAAAGCGGCCTTAAAAAATATTTACAAAAAGGGCATTAGTTGAATATTGAAATGCCCTTGAAGGGCATTTTGTGATGGAGGCAATGAAATATTACAAAGGGTATGCCTCGTTGACCAAGGGCATTTAGTAAAATTATGAAAACTTAGGGGCAAATCGGTGAAATTCGTCAAAACATAAAGGGCATTTTATAGTTTTTCCCTTTTTTCCAATTACTCAATCTTTTTTTTATTGCAGGGGGTGACAAAATGGTCAATTGTGGACTTCCAACGTTACGGCCAAAAAATTTTTTACGTGAGTTTGTTGTGGAGTGTCGGTATCGGCATCTCTTTGAAGGTGATTCTCCTTCCTCCACTTGCTTTGTAACATTACCATTCTTTTTAATATATTGATGAAAACTTAGTTCTTCAAAAAAAATCGTCAAAACATAAGGGCATTTTATAGTTTTCCTTTTCCAATTACTCAATCTTTTTTATTGCATGGGGGGTGACAAAATGGTCAATTGTGGACTTTTACGATCCAAAACCTCGGATGTTAGCATTATTATCTTTTGCCCAAGTGCTTATTTTGTCGCATAATTATAGATACAGGCACCAACCATTATTATGCGGCAATTACAGGATCTTATTCATCCACGATTTATGCAATGGCACAACCCTATTTACCTACCACGATATAGGGGAATCCATCTCTCAAAGCCACATTAAACAAATCTACCAATTTATGTGCAATCTCTTCCCCAGCCCATTTAAACATTTTGGCCATAAGGCCACAAGCATCTGAGGCTTTGCCATTGGCAAGTCTCTTGAGTCCATCGTGTACATCATCTATCTTGAAGGTAAGCATGTCAACAATCGACATCTTCCACCGTATTTGGTACATTATATAACTTCGCGCAACGTAAGTGTATCAACCCACAATGTATCCTTATATTGCAAAGGTTTAATTTTAAATTTTTTGGGGTCGGTCACTAGCTCTTCCACCATTTTCTTATGCTTATGGTATAGATACGCCCTCTTTTTGTTTTTGATCAGCCTAATGTACACTCTGCTTTCCCGTACTTTATCGTTCCTTGTCTTTGCTTCAAATTTTAATCTTTGTTGTTTACACTCATATCAAAATATACGTTACATGGTAATCCCACGATTAGTGCTAGGAGACAAAATATTTATCGGTGATTGAAGTAAAGTCTTGGTCAATGCATCACTTATTTCCTATAACAAGCTAGGCCATGCGGGGAGATGCCATTTTATATGTATATGTCCCTCTATATTCCTTAGATATATCCACTTGCCTCTATTTGGAGCATCACGCCTCATATATTGTCATTGCACATTGACTTCAATAAACATGGGTACATGATCCAAATTTTCATTTTCATTCCCAACAGACAGTCTAAGAACATGTTCCGCAAAAAAGGGTCTAGCAATAATGTAATGCACCACGCTTGCATTCTTACAAGTGTGTTCACTAGAGCCAGGATATCTAAGCGTACCATTAAAAATCACCATGTCAAAACCACTACGAATGCAGGACATGACGTCCTTGTAAGGTTGGCCATTTTGCAATGTCATGATGTCCTGAACACCCAGATGTCTTTAGCTCTTCATTAGATTTCCAATGCACCCATTAAAATCTCCTAACAATAGGATTTCATCTGCTAGACTCAATGCCGAGGAATATCATATTCCAAGTGAAAAAATGGATCATCTTTATCGGATCCCCTTTATTATAAATGGATGACTCTATTGGGCGGAAAATAATAGCCAACCACATATAACTTACCATTCTTACCGAGGCGGTTCAATCTAGATATGCGGTCGCGACTTTCTTTGTGGTAGTACAAATACTACATGTGCAAATGCTTGCTTTTCTCATCGTTAGATTTTCTCATCATACCAATGAGAGCGTTAACAACCCGAGACACTAAGATCTAAGGTGATTGGGGGCGGGACCCATTAAGCAATGTTGGTGTGTCATGTGTCCAATAGGATCTGCGCCAATGTGATATAGCGTAACATTTCTTCTTCTTCTCTTCTTCTCTTTTCTTCTTCTATATTGAACACATCAATTTGAGCTCGGCTATTTAAGAGATTGTTCCTTTTTTTAGGGTCGGCCACTCCAATGGGCATATGCCTACTAGTAGATTTTTGGAAAGTTTACTGCTAACAAAAGCACATCTAATGAGGTTCTAAATCTCTTGCATGCCTATACACTCAACTCAACTAAACAAAGTTTCCAAGATTCCTTTATAACTCAAAAAAAATTCCTTAAAGCAATTTGCATCTTACTTGAATTTAGATACCATTATATTAACATTGGGGCTGATATAGAACAAAGATTATGACACTAATAAAGTTTGCTTTCTTATCAATCAACAAAAAATGTGAGAAAGTAAGATAAGATAAGATAAGATAAAAGAAAGGAGTCCACGGGGAACCAACGGGTTATGGGAGACACATGCAACAACACCCATCTAAAACACGAGGGACTAGGCCCCATCACCAAACACAATAACCAAATATTAAAAGACTACTAAGAATAAGATAAGATAATGCTAATGCTAAAGTAGATAGGTAGGAGCACAAAAAGGCTATGCCTAATTTCTTACAAATTGATGTACATTTTATGATGAAATTATGTGTAATTAATGTACATTTATCTTTATATTTACCCATGTGAGGCATATTCGTAGGAGGCATCCATTGGTTGCTTCTTCGTAGTTTAGAGATTCCTACATATTCTAAAGCGAGGTGCACTTTGATTTACCACGATCGTGGGATTAACGTCGATCCCACGACCCGAGATGGTATGTTGGGGCATGTGAGCACCTCTCATTTAAGCTTATAGTCATTTATGATTGAGGGCCTATGATTTTGAAATATGAAATCCGATTTCGCCCTAAGGTGTTGAGAGAATATCAAACCTCTATCTGACTTTCCCTAAGATTTTTAGAATATGAAATCTGGGGGCTCGAACCTCTACCAAAAATAACTCAATGTCTTAATAAGACTACTTTAACCAATATACCAGGTGAGCTAATATGATTATTTCCCAATCTTGAATCTATGTCCTTTTTTATAACAACCCATTCAATTATTTTAGGGATATATGGACTATGGTTTCAGGAATTGTTATTCTTTACATCCATATCAAATCCCCCTGGAACCCCCTATTATTTTCCTACATATTCAGAGCATCCGAGGGCACGACCCATGAAAGTACACAAAAGGTATATGTTATTGGCGTGTTTACCTCCACGTAGATTACTAATCTATAAGTCTTGGCATTGTTCTCATTTCCATGTATGAGAATAATAGTTATTATATGAGATTGGAAGTGATTTATACAGACTAATTGTATATAATTCTAAAGTTTAAGGGAAAAATAAAAGTTTTGTTTTGTATGGAAAGATAAATAAAGATGATTATTCTTGCCTTTGCTTGTGCACCATGATTTGTCCTTGTCTATGAATTAGTCGATGATTTTCACAAATTTTACAATGGAAACCGCAATTTTCGTGTTTTAGTCCTTATTTTGCTACATATTCTACAGGAGGTGTACCTTGGACTATCACAGTCGTCGGATTCATCGATCCTACGACCCAGATCGTATGTTGGGGCCTCTGGGCACCTCTCTTTTAGCTTATAGTCATTTATGATTGGGCGCCAATGATTTTGAAATATGAAATCACGATTTCGCCCTAAGGTTTTGAGGGAATATCAAACCTCTATCACGGCTTTCCCTAAGATTTTAGAATATGAAATACGGGGGCTTGAACCTCTACTAAAATAACACAATGTCCTAATAAGACTACTTTAACCAATGTACCCAGTGAGCTAATGTGATTATTTTTTATCTTGAATCTATGTTTTTTTATATAATAACCATCCAATTGTTTGAGGGATATATGGTCTATGGTTTTAAAAATTGTTATATCTACATCAATATCAAATCCCCCTGGAACCCCCTGTTATTTTGCTACATATTTGATATGATCATAGTTGTTTGTACCTTCCCGATGTTCACCAAGGTTTTCCACATAACCACCTTGAGTGATATTATTTCTGTCTTCCTTAAGTTGACATTCCCTATAGAGGTAATCATATTAGCAATGGTGTCGTACCCTTGAAAACTTGTTATTATTGATATGAATAAACATTTTAAGTTTGTATTTTTCTTTTAATCAATTTAGAGATTGTGCTTCGAGCATAGCATATTCCTTCAAAAGGACTTATTTATATTTTTCTTTCTTCGTCAAACGCAATAAAATAACTAATCAAGCAGTTCGAATATCTTAGAAAATTCCATTGTTTCAAGAGTAACTTCGGTTCATGGTTCGAAAGATAAATTGGCCCAAGACACTTCATATAAAATATAAAAAATTATCAGTATATAGGAAACTTTAGGCCATCAAGACAAATGGCCTCCTTGGGCACCAGCAATTACAGACTTTCTATAAGACGAAAACAGCTCGTGGACATTGACAAAATTAGCCATGGTTGCTTGCCTCTCAGCCATGAAGTTTTGAGAATTCGAGAATTTCAGATGGTACACAAAGGTGGTGATCTACTAAATTTGGTGGTACTGTCTAGAAAAGGTCTTGTTCAATCTAGAAGATCATGAGTGGAGTTTGCTTGCCATAGAGTATGAGCTTATGACTCCTAACAGAAATTAACCTGCCTGCTCTTGTTTGTGCCAAAAGTACCAAATTAGATTGTTGCTTCCAATTGCAACTTAACATTTAAGAGCACGCAGGCGCTTGTATATTCTCATTGTAATTTTAATAAATTACCAATATATTTGTTTCTTATAATGTTTATTTTTATTTCAATTATCATTGCTTCATCCCAATGGCTTCTCGGCAGCTTGATTTAAAGAAGTAGGTTCCTTAGAGTTGTTGCCAAATTTAGGCAGGTTCCTTTTTTCTGCTACTCATGCCTTCTCTCTGCTATTCCATTATAGCAGCTGGAGCATTAACTACTCAATTCATTCGTCAATAAAGTACTTGTTCAGGGTGAGGACAGTAGTATCCTGGAATAACACGTTATCGTACAGTGCTAGAAATGCGTGCAATCCATCCATCCATTACTCACAACTTGTGAGCCAAATAAATGGATTGGATGAGCTGCTGTAAGTGAAGGGGATTATGCTTATTTTAGGAGCTGTCTTCAGCATTAGTGTATCAATCAGCCATTGCAAAACAAGTTAGCTTTGCCTTGTGTTCTATGAACTGCAGGTATCACTTCATTCTGAGGCATATTCGAGTTTCATCTGTTCACTTTGGGGATGTCGCCAAGTACAAGGTTTAAATCACAGTCTAAGCGAATTGCTTTGGCACATGGGCTAAAATTCTGCAACATATCACCATCAATATATGCTATATATCACCATCGATGGATAAGCTGAAACAACCCCAGACCCAAAGCTTCTCATCTTCCTTCATTTCTAACAAGAGCCCAACACTGTTTTCCATACAGCCAGATTGGGTTCAAAAGGCATTACCTTTACCACAACCACTGCATCATCCAAGTGATTGGTTCGTCCAAAGAGATCAATCAAACGACCATAATGCTCAATACTAGGACTTATGTTATACTGCAAACACATGACTCTAAAATACCCTTTTCCCTTATCAATAAGACCAGCATGACTGCATGCAGTAAGGATGGAGAGAAATGTGATGCTATCTGCTTGAAAACATTCTTGTTGCATCAAGTAAAATAAACTAAAGACGTGCTTAGTGTCCCCTTGATAGGCGTATCCTGCTAATAAAGCGTTCCATGCCACCAAATCCCTTGTTCTCATTGAATCAAATATCTGTTTAGCATCACTCATGTTCCCACATTTACCATAAAAACCAATTAGGCAATTTGCTACAAGTGCATCATCCTGGAGTCTAGCAAAGCAGATTTGGTCATGAATTCTCTTCCCTATTTCCAGTGCTGCTAAAGATCCACAGGCCTTCAGTACGGCAACATAGCTCAATGCAACAGGCACAAAGCCTTCGTCCTGCATGCGTGAAAATAAAAGTAAGGCCAACATACCCTGACCATTCTCTGCATAGCCAAATATAACAGCATTCCATGACACCATATTGTGGTATGGCATGCTGTCAAAAACTTGGTGGGAAAGCACCATGTTCCCACATTTGGCATACATATCCACAAGGGTGCTTGCAACAAAATATCCAGGATATACCTAGTCTTTGCAAGTTGAGAGTGAACTGCAATGCCTCTCTCTAAAATTGTGACTTTGATTACTTTCCCATCAACTTGCTTGCCTTCCTCATCTGTTGCACAGGCAGCACAAGCCTTCAATGCAGCCACATAAGTTCGTGTGGATGGAAAGAAAAATTCATCCTGCATACGCGCAAATAACTGCAAAGCTAGATCCCCCTCTCCATTCTCTGCATACCCGAATATTAATGCGTTCCATGATACAATTGAATGGTGCAGCATCCTGTCAAATGCCAGACGAGCATGAACCATGCTGCCACATTTGGAATATACATCTATAAGGGTATTTTCTACAAAGATGTCAAACTCATGCCTGCTATTTGAAAGTTGCCAATGGATAGACATAGCCTTCTTCAAGCACCATTCGCTGATACCTTTCTCCTGAGCATGTTTGTTTTCTTCACTTGCAGCACAACTAGCACATGCTTTTAGTGCAGCGACATAAGTTAGAGCATTTGGTATAAGACATTCCTCTTGCATGCGTGCAAACAGTTGCAGGGCCAATTTTCCCTCCCCACTCTCTGCATACCCAAATATGACAACATTCCATGACACCACATTATGATATGGCATCCTATCAAATGTTAGATGAGCGTGTGATGTGCTCCCACATTTGGCATACATATGCACCAGGGTGTTGCCTATGGCAATGTCTTTAATATCCCCCGCTATCGATCACATCAGCATGAATTATTATTCCAGTTGGCAAATCTTTCAAACAAGAACATGCCTTGAGCACAGCAAGTAGACTAGAAACATCAGGTTGCAGCCCATTCTCCCTCATTTTTCTGTAGCCTGTGAGGATCCTTTTATTTGTCAATCTAGCATTCCAAGGATCACTAATTTCATTCATATCTTCATTACAAAAATACATCTTTCCATTTTGAAAGGCCTGTCTTTCATGATATTTATGATAAGACCTTATTGCACCATGCCGGAGGGGGCATTCCAAACGTTTTATCCATTGGCAGCAAACCAAGGAACAATTTATTTGTAATTCAGACAAGAGACAAAGCCAGTGTCTTGACACCAGCTCCTGTTCAACATCTGGCATCATCAACGCTTTTGTGATGTTTAATTTTTACAACGCAATTCTGATACTCTAAACTCCTAACAGAGACGTTTTCGTCTTCGGTGCTGCATCATACAGAAAACTATCTAGAACTCCAGCTATTTCTAAAAACAACGAGAAACTTACATGACCACAAATTTGAGCATATCCACATAAAGGACCTTGTGTCAACCTTTGAGCATGTCCAATTTTCCTTCGTCCAATGCCACGCTCTTCTTGCCTTCCAAGTAAACCAGCACTCGTCTCCCAGCAATTTCTATTTTTGTTGCATGGTAGCACTAAGCTGATCTCCACAGTCACAACGTCTTGAACCAAATATATCACAGTTAGACATTCAGGATATACTCTTACTAGTACATCCAGCCCGTCAATATATGCCCCTGCATGTCAAGAACAATTCTGCTAAATGCTAAAAATAATGAACAGAGCATTAATCCATGATCAATTCAGAAGTCAGTATATCACACTATCGTAGTAATTCACTTGTTCGCCAACCATGCAGTATTTCCCATTAGAAAATGTACGTAGTTCAAAAAGTGCTCCAGCATATATGAGTATCTACAGAGATAATCATCTGCAATTGAAGGATGCTTTATTCAGAATATCTGAAACTGAACAAAAATATCAAGCACTGCTTGTGCAGTCAGAATCTCAGAAACAGATCTAGAAGTGGAGAATTTTGCTGTAATCAGCGCGCAAAGAAGATGTCATATAGGACAGATAAAATCATCACATACACAAGTGGAGGAGGGCTTAAATCTTTCACATTCCAGAATGGTGGAAAACTATGGGTAAGATGGCAGGTAGCCATTCTGCAGGATGCATTGTTGCAGTAGAGGCTTATTTTGATGCAGGTAGCTGCTATTGTAATGTACTGTGATCTGATTCTCGTCTACTGCTGCCTAACAATTCACAAGACGATTATATGGAAGTATCCCTAAACTCACAAGATGTCGTGAGAAGTGATTGTGGCAGCTGCAAAGCCATTTAATCGGATGCTCAACGATTTCAGCTTAGCCAGAAATACATCCGCTATCTGTTCTCCATGGACCTTTTATACATGTGGATAATACATAATGAATTGAAAGAATGGATTGCTTGCACCAAGCTCATTGAGATGTAAATAGAATATGTAAACCGGTTAGTTAGAGGAGCGCCTTTATTTATTTATTTGGGGTGTATTATCATTTGGGGTGTTTCGAAATTTTTTTGAACCATTCCACCTCATCAAATTTCAGCCCTTGAAACCAAGTCAAGTTGGGGTCAAATCCATTGTATTTGACTCACCCCTTAGAGCCATACTAGCCATTGAAAACCTTAGCTTATAAAAATGCCATTTCATATTTCGCCCACATAAAATCCCATAACCATAATTTCGTTCACATAATTCAAGCACCAGCCACCACATAAATTACAATGAGCCTGGGGAGTCGAACCCCAGTATAAATTCCGATGCTCATCCAAGCATAACAGGCATCCCACAAAAGGGATGCATGCTACGCCTAGGGGCCGAAGCCTACTAAGACATCAAACAAGTTAGTCTCATTTACATAATGAAGCATCAATAAAAAGTGACCTAATTTCGGCCACATAATGGCCTCCAATCAATCTTAGTTTACTCATATTTATAACAAACCATTTCCCACAACCAACATAACCACACCTGTATATTAATAACTCAAAACAGACTTTACAATGTTGAAGGACACTCAATCAGGTGAACGAAGTTGAGCTTCCCAACACCAAGATGCTCCTGCAAGCACTACAACACAAATGCACATCAAGCTCCATGAAATTCATATAGAAATAACAAAGTAACAAAACATAAACATGAACATAAACTAGTTTATAGCCGAGCCACTTTGCGCATGCCTTATCACCGCATCTGATTGGCGTATTTCCTGCACGAGTAATGCCCTTGCAAGGCTCATATGAGAATGCAATATGTGCAATTCAGAAACAGGCACACCCAAGTGCTCCCACTTCACAACTGATATAGCACTGTCAATGGATGCCCTAAGCTGCCGCCTAAGCAAACGCAGTGATGCCGCAATCCTATGCGCCTCAGTCCCAACCTGAATAGCGTTATTAACAAACTCCTGAGCGGAGAATGATGCCTCTGGTTCAGCTGAATACACAACAGGGTCAGGATGGGATGCATCTACAGCAGATGAAATGAAAGATTCGGGCAAGGATACAACAGGCTCGTCCACGCCAACAACTGGTTCCGGATCAGTCTCCATGACTCCTGCAACTATACAACAAACAAAAACATGAAAACAAAGAAACTCAATTGTACAACCAACACCCAAGCAAGTTCATTAGCCAACAGCCATGGTACGATCACCCTTGTGCACAGGGATATAATCTACGCCAGGCTCAAGTATCACGACATCAGGGCTATCTGCACTATAAGAAGCATCATGTATATCCTCAAAATTATTGTCTTCCTCATCAGCAGGAATAGCATCATCCCAATAACGCCTGCGCCCAGGCCCATTCCTCTCCACAGGCACAAAGCTTGCTGACAAATCAAATCGTCCTCATATCCGATGACATGCAGTGGCTAGGGTTAAGCAGCACTCTCCAGGCAGCCCGAACACGATGCTCATTGATATGAGCCGTGTTTGAAAGAATGATCCAAGAACTAGACAAGGTAAATTTTCCAGATCGAATCATCCTAGCCAAGGTATACAATAGACTAGCAGTGAACCTACGATTCCCATGGTAATTCACAAAATGTGCAGCTCGCAGTGCAAGTGATCAACACTTGCACCATGCTCCATGGCCACAGCTCCAGCCAAACACCTTCGATTGCAAAACCTAACAAGAGCATCATAAAAACTCGTGGGCACATCTTGCCCAGACAAACCCAAGGTGACACTGACATCTATGGTACTCCAATCCTGACCAAGAGAATCGCCAGCAGCATGTCCCCTAGTCTGAGGCTCTCCAGAGGAGCCAATTTTTAAAGAACTCAGAGAAGGAGGCACAGACCAAGCAACACCCTTCCCTTTCCTCGCCTCTCTCTTCAAAGACTCATAAACAAAATAAAAGCAGCAAAACCGGCTTACCTGTGACAGAACTTCACTCACACAAACTGCAGATGGGCTTCTGAACAACCAAGAAAACCCCTCCTTATTCTGTGGCCCAAAACAGAAACAATCACACAGCCAAGACACATATCCTGCGCCGCCATCGCCATTTCCGCCATGCCCAACTCCAAACCACGTGAAAACTCCCAGTTCCGACCAACCCAGGAGCAGATGCCAACCCTAGATTCCCATTATTCAAATCTATAGCGCCACCATCATTTCCTCCCGTATTTTCATACGAATACCCATACTAACCATTGAAAACCTTATGTTATAAAAATACCATTTCAAATTTCGGCCACATAATAATACCGGTAAAGTGCAGTGGAGACAAACCAAAACATGGCCGCCAATATATATCCTTTTTATTAGCATTTTCTTGTTTTTGCATTGCACATACCCCTGTCACTTGCAAAGAAATGCGAAGAAATCTGATTTGAAATGACATTAATTACGTGCCTTTAATTTGACATTTCTCTTTCTTTGATTTTGTATTCCACAGAATAGTACTTTCGAATCATATAGAAATGTAAAACTTGATATTGCAATATTTATCCCTTCCTAATTGAATTCTTAACTATTGTCTAGACCATGTGTTGTGGTCCTACAAAGTTCCTAACGAGCCTTACATACATCAATTCTTCAACATAATTTTAGGTGATGGGACTCATTCGACTTAATACGTAGCGTTGACCAACTCGAAGAGCTTTCAAACCAAAATTGTCTTTTGGAAGTTGGCCCACATTTTATCAATCTAACCAAATGGCATCGCCTGTGGTTGTCTTGCCATAGCTTCATATGGTAATTACACATATGAACAAACTTGAATATGTAGCATAATAACAGGGGGTTTTCTTTGTGATTTTATACGCTTTTTGGCATGGTTTTCCTATGATTTCAGTGCTGTATTCATTGGGCCATACTAAATAGTATTTCTAGAGTGCGGCTTTTTTGGAGCTGCGGTTTTTTAGCTTGAACAATCTAACGGTTCTTATCTTGTCCTCCTTATTCATATGCATATGCATGAAACCAGAGAAGTTCTCGCATGAAACCAGAGAAGTTCTCTTCTCTCAAAAATTCTTCTGCTGGTTTTCCGATCCGTCCTGTTCAACAATTCATTCAACAATTGTGGTATGCAAGATTTTTGTTTCTTGTTTGTAATCTTATTTCATCTTATAGCATGAGCATGAGCTACATATTCATAAGAAAATTCGTTCTTCAATTTCACAGATATGTCATGGCAGATATTAAAACAGATATTGAACAAAATCATCCCTTCATTCTAATTATTATGTCGCTACATATTTGATGGCGATATTTCATGATCCGTTGTTTGTCATTCATTTGTAGTCGGATAGAGACAGATCTTGAAGGATTGTTTGTTATTCGTTGTTTTATTACTTGATCTTGCATTTCGAATCCAAAACCTACAGCAAATACCTAGCATGGCTCGCCATAGCTTGGAATCTTCATGCTGGGGCCAATCTAGCCTGCCATAGCCGGAACCTGCATGCCAGGGCCATTCCAAAACTTCAGACCATTACATTTTCGCTGCCACAAAACCTGCAGGCAAATATCTAGAATGCTGAAGTGAAGATGGACACAGATCTTGAAGCTTGCCATAAATGGACTCGTGATGCCGGGCCGGATTCTCGCATTCCGTGGCCATCCGATTACATTATCGATTACATCTTCGCCGCCACGATCCAAAGATCTTGCATCTGCTCCAAATTTCGCAATGTGCTCAAACAACCGCCCCCATAAGCATGTCTTCGAGAATGCACGCCATTGTGGAATCGAAACCCTAGCGTGCCCTAACCTCGCCCCTAAATCGAGAAGACACAAAAAAAAATGACCTTTAACCTCTAAAAAAATGTAACCCTTGTTGCTACATATTAGTATTACAAGTTTCCTTGGGTTTCCTACATATTACTATGACAAGGTTGTGTTGCTACATATTAGTTATTAACAATTGGGTTTTTTTTAAAGGTAGATATTAGTTCCAAATATTACAATGAGGCTTAATGGCAAGAAATAGACGAGGTATAAATAATTTAATAAATTTTAAATAATATGCTTTTAAAGCATATATAATTAAATTATGTTATCTTGTTCTTTAATTTTCAAGTTCTTTTCAGATGCTTCTCTTAGGGCCCAAGGGCCCAAAATTTTTTTAGTATAACAACCAATACATAATTAAAATTAACATTAACTAACACAACCATTGGGTCCAAACATTTACATTAAAATCCCCCTTAAACCCCCTTTGGTTTGGGTGCATATTCACACGGGGTGACGAGGGCAAGCCGAGAGCCCTTCTAATTATTGTTTGCATGTACAAAAAAACAACACCATATAGTATTTTGCTTAAAATCTTATAGTATTTTACAAATATAGTTATACAATATACCAAATCTTATACTTGCATACCCCACAAAAGCGAGGAACTTTCACGCACGGTAGATTAAGGAATAAGGGGTAATATGCCTATCCAACGACTCTCGTTCCTGAGTCACCCCCGTGTGAATATGCACCCTAAACCAAAGGGGGTTTAAGGGGGATTTTAATGTAAATGTGTTGGACCCAATGGTTGTGTTAGTTAATGTTAATTTTAATTATGTATTGGTTGTTATACTAAAAAACAAACAAACAAACAAACTTGAAAAGCTCTCCCGCTTGCAATGTTGCGAAGTGTAGTCTTGGGCAAAAGAGCGGGTTGCAAAATCAAACCCATATCCCATATAGTTGTTGCCTTGAACAAAGGGTGAATTGTGACCAGGAAAATCCAAAATACCATTGTATGGCTACAACATTCACTACTTTGCATGCAGACGGACACTTTCGGAAGCACCGGCCTCAAAAATGGGGGCGGTTGGTATGCTCAAGCACAAAACCTTTGATCCATAAACACAATCTAAATCGACACAATCTGGGGTTGTAGTAATACTACAACCGGCAAGAAATTTATTCATCGAGCTTTGCTAGACCCAAAATCACATATACGTCGAGCCTAATTTCATGTGGGTCATCTAAGAATCTAGTTCGGGTCCTCTACAATTCTGCATGATGAGGAAATATGTAAGATTTGATATGAGTCCTGTAAATTTCGGGCAAATCAAGTAACGATTTTGATCCGATAATTTAGAATATAATCCGAATAATCTAAAATTTATGTGTTTGAGCATCTAAACATGAATTATTGTTTCATTTGTGCTAAAGTTTATTCTTCTGAAACCCAAGAATGTGGTTCTCAGACCATACAAACCCAAGCCCATGCAAGCCCAAGCCCTGTAACCCAAATCAAATCCATCAATTCTTTTTATGAGAAGGAAAGCTGAAGGACAAAGGATACGATCTTGGGTCAAGTCAAAATTGGTTGGAAAACTCCACTTCAAAAAATAAAGCTGTCTGCAAAAAATTTTCATCCCCAACACAATCTCAATTACATTTACGAGAAGCATTGGAAGGAGTATTGAGCACCGTAAAATTGTTCCTACTTTGCTTTTTCCCACCACAACCACGATTCCGGATGGACCTTGTTATAATTTCATCTATAGCATACCCTACCTGCGTGGCTTCTAAGTTTTCAGACTAGGCATTTGTTCTATGGCAAACCAAGAAGTCGATTCCATAAAACTCACTGCCACGAAATGGGGCTATTGATTCCTTCTGGCTTCACCTTATTCAAAATATCCCTGAATTTGGTTGTGACAGTGCAAGAATGTGATCTGGCTTTATTCTAAATTCCAGCTTTCTAAAACTCTTGGGCAATGCTAGTCTGCCTGAATTTCCCTGTAAACAGTGCAGGCCTGGCTCTAAGATAGGTGAAATTAGTCGTAACATGGCAAGAATCTATCTTTGGTAGCAACATACCTGGGTTTCTCAGTCCAAGCAGCGGCGTTGTCCGTCTAATTTGTTGATATCTTAGCCCAATTCCTGGGCCATTTAAGATGATTCTTTGGGTTATCAGATAAATCGTAGCAAACTGAAGTCTTCAAGGCGCCAGGACACAGGCCGCAATGGGAGCTCGAAGGGAGGAAAAAATAGCATGGGTCTTTTGCCAGGAAAAAAATTGTCGCTGGAAAAAGCATTTTAAAACACATAGATAATTCCAAAAAAAGAAAAAATTGCTAGTAATCTTATCCAACCATATATAAGGCAGTATTATTTTTTGTTTGAGCCTAATATTTTTACACCAAGAAAAACCCTAGAAGAGATACGTGTAAATCTTCGTTTTAAAAAAGGACTTAAAAAAAAGGGGGATGGCAAAGCCATTAATAGCCGATCGGATAAGCTGCAGTTGTTGCAGTCATATATCATTGCTGCATCGTCCCCTATCTGGTCGAATATATAAAAAAAAAATCATATCTTATTCAGATAAGATGCAAACTGCAGTTGTTGCAGTCTCATCATTAATTGATCTGATTGGTGCTTCCAGGCTCATCACTGGCTGCATCCATCTTCTATCCGGCTTCAAGGAACCAAAAGTTTATTGAGTGCATCTCTGGTTCTCTGAAGGACCATCTTCCACTGCTTAAGGCGGATCTGCTCTTGGCAATGGCGGGTCCATGGGTTCTGTTCCCTTTGATGACAAGTATGGTATGAAAGCCTTTGCAGATATGAAAGCTTTCTTTTGAAGGCAAATTCATGCAGCTATAAGAGTCCATAGCTCCTGCCGCTTCTCCCATTATCAAATCGGGTTGTAGGTTATATTTGAAACTTTTGCTCAGCAATATTGTGGTGGCAAAATGCCCGCACAAAGGGATTGTCGGATCATTTAAGAGTGATGAAAAGAAAACGGTGTGCATAAGGAGATGTCTGCCTGGACTTGGCCGAAACAAGCCTGGATCATGGCATACAAGGAAACGACCTTAAACAGCTTTGCTAAGTTCTTATATGCATCTTTTAGATCTGAGATAGAGGCATGTTTTTTGTCCTTCAGTGCCTATATAATTGGCAACGTCGGGCATTCGCTGAAGAATAAATCGTCGCTTGCTGCATCTGTGGCCAGACAAAATTGTTGAAGGGAGCGATGTCAGTCATAATCTATAAGGGCCTTTGTCCGACGCTTTTGAATTCTTTTGTTCTTTTTGTTTTTGCACAGGTATTCAGGTAGTTCACCAAGGAACCCACATTCTCCATCCACATTATTATCACATCTTGGAGAAGGAAAAGCTATGGGAGAAAAATCCAAGTCGGGCATGAAGAACTCCAATTTTCTAACCAGACACCAATCCTTTTTAGCCTTTTTACTGAATATGCAGGCAAGCACATGCGACTAAAGCCTACAGATTGGCTATTAAAATGCAAAAGCCTAGCTAAGCTTTTGTCTGTTTTCATGCGAGCCCTTATTCGAGAATGAAATTTTTTTTTAGACTGCTTCACTTCTGAAAAACCCCTCTAACTAGAGCCTATTTATACACAGTTTCCAGCCATGCTTGCCGCTACTTCTCATGGTTCTGCTCATGATTCAGTACTGGAAGGATCGCATTATACACGTCAAAGCTTTGCATTTCCCATTGACGTTATCTTGTGATGGGCAAAACTTTGGTATTCAATAGGAAGGGGCAACCCACACCCTAATTATGAAAGGAGCAACTCATAGGCAACTGCATTCCAATCAGATGGAAAAAACAAATTTGACATGTATGAGACAGAAGATATACCTTATATTTGTAGGAAGCAGCTTATAGTCCAATTGATTGATAAACCATGAGATTAAGAACTCTCTCTCTATTGACATCATTAGGTATCCGGGCTAATACAGATTGCATGCTACATCTAGATTTATCTTGCTAGATGTCGACTAAGGGTAGAATCGGTAGACCATCAACGAAGTCTCTAAAGAGCAAGACGCCTACATTGATTGCGGATTCCGAGATAATAAGATCTAATCCGGGAATATTTGGGGCTCTGAGGCTAGGTTTGCTTGCTTTTACGCATAAGAATAGCTTTAGAGCAAAGTGTATCTTAAGCGATTTTGCTAAAGCTACGATAGTGTTGATTGGGGTTTCTTGGAGAGGTGTCTTCTTGCACTTGGGTTTGGGGAGTCATTCACAAGGAATGTCATGAAGCTCCATACATCAGCGAGATCTATTGTCCTTTTCCGATGCGAGCCATCCGATATTTTTGTAGTGGGTAGAGGAATTCGCAAGCCTCGTCCCTTAGCACCCTTGCTTTTCACAATTGTGGCGAAGTATTATCCCCAGCTCTTCTTCTGTGGCTACCCAAGCTGGCATTATTCAAGGCCTCCCAATGGGCGATGGTTCTCAAGAGGTATGTAACCAATATGCCGATGACACTTTTTTGTTCCCGATTGCGAGGTCTGAGAATCTTCGTAATGCTAAGCTATTATTAGACACATTCTCCCTTAGCATCGGGGAGTTCTTGTAGGGTGGCAAAATGTCTGACTTTGTGGACGTTGGGCAGTCCCATCCCTCCTCGTATTTTGGACTATCCATGGAAGATTCTTTTGCATGGCAATACCACAAAGTTGCTTGGTATCCCAATTGAAATTCACGCCTTTGCTTCGGATGTTTGGGATGAAATCATTAGTGGGTTGCAAAAGCATTTGTTTTGGTGGAATCTGACTAAACCATGTCCATGCTCTCGGTAGAATCAACGTGGCTAAATGTGTTCTTAGTAATACTCATGTCTACATGGTGTTCCGCTCAATTAGCTCCAAGAAATGTAAGATGGAGGAGATTGTGTATATCGTCGAAATTTTATTTGGGGTGGAAATGAGTTAGGAGGCGGTGGTCAAGGTAGCTTGGGGTAAATGCATTAGACCAAAGGCAACTGGTGGTCTTGGTATGTTGGATTTTCACCTCCAAAGCAAGATGATGATATCAAAGTTTATTTGGAGGATTTTCATTGGTAAGGATGATTCTCCGGCCCGAGGTTGTTGGTGCAAATCGATTCAAAGATTGTCTCCCATTTCATAAGGCCACCATTAAGCCCCTCCTTCCTTGGACTTTGCTTTATCATATGCATCCGTATCCTAATCGTCTCCCTTTCTAAAGGGGTTGCTTGCCGCTTTGGGACAACTTTGCCGGTCTCTTTTCTATATTAATCTCGAGGCATGTCTTGGGTTGTCCGCTCCATCGGTGGATTCCTTTGCGTGACACTCCGGAGAATGTGCCTCTAAGTGTGGTTGTTCATCCAAAGACACAACGGACGATGGATAGCGGTGGTATAAGCACTATTGCGGCTTGGTATGAGTCCGATCATCTCATGTCATGGGAAGCATTTAGAACAAAGTTCTTGTTGTACAGATGGGACGATGTAAACGGAATCATATTGTTTGCATTGTTGCCACCGCATTCGGGTCCGCAGTTGAGGTGGTGGTATGGGGTTGCCATCGGGATATCTAGCCGGGCGGCTTGTGTCTTCAGGCATAAACCGCTTGTGCATTCGAAATCCCCGCCTCCATCTAATAGGTGGCATCTTCAGGTCCCTCGACCCACAATAGAAAAGTGTTTGGATATGGGTATGGGATAAGCTGCTTCATCCCAAAGTAGTGGTTTTGTGGTGGCAAGTGATCCATAGATGCCTCAGAGTCAACGAGTTGGTCCATAAAATGGATAATCGGATTTTGAGCTCTCATCCTTTATGCCCGCAAAGGGTTGAGAGTATTGAGCATTGTTTTTTCTTGTGTGGCGGCCGGCCGAGGCATGGTCTTGGTTGTTGACCCTATTTGCACGCGTCTCGATCTAGCCCGACAAATTTTGCTTGCTATCTATCCTAATGCTTGGCCCAAACTACGGAAACGAGCTTTTCATTTCGCGCATGTGGTCGGGCGTTTATGGTCAATCTGGAAGAGAAGGAGGTTGTTTATCTTTAAGGGCATAGATCTGCGAGATGAGATTGTTCTTGATGGGGCCAAAAATAAAATTGTTATGGCTTACAATTGTTCTTCTCTTGATCAAGAGAAGAAAATCTCGATCCGCATACTTATCTTCAGATTCATTCTTTTGCATAGGCAGGTGGTTGTGCTCAGTTGGATCGGTTTGTCCACTGGGGTTATAATCCTGTCTTTGCATTTTATGTTCCTCTAGTTCTTACTTGGTGAATAAAGCTTGTCGTCCTTCAAAAAAAAAGGAATAGCTTGAGTTCCACTTGGATTTATTCGCAAGCATCATGGAAAAGCGCTGCTTCTCTCAGCAGTTTTTCTACAATGGTATAGAGTGGGTAGCTGCACATCACATGCTACCCAAAAAATGAAAAACATAGGGAATATCCAGTTATAACACCTGGTAAAGTGTGTACTACGGATGTTGGCTAGTGTACCTGCCGAGAGTTTATCGTCGGGATTAAAAAACCCCGCCCTTTCGGGTTCTCGAGGAAAAACCCTAGCGATAAAATCTCGACAAGTGGCTCCAGGCTGCTAAACCATCAAGCTTCTGGTATTCCAGTGGTTGAGGTGGACCATCAAGCTCATATTGAGTGTGCTGAGAACCTATCCTCATGTGCAATCCTTGGTTATTTTACTGGTGGCTATTTGGATTTTTCACGGTTTCGTATTTGGTTATCTCGGCTTTTGAGACGCCTTCAGCTTCCTCCTTTTCAGTCCATCAAGTTGTTGGCAAAAAACTTTGTTCTTATTATGTTTGAAAGTAGTGATGCAGTGGACTCTTTGGTATCAAGAGGGATTAATCCACTTGGTGGGGAGTATATGATGTATCAGTATTACTCTCCTGGTTTTACACCAGATATGGTTCGCGCATTAAAGATGCATTGCTGGTTCTCGATACCTAATCTTCCTCCTGATCTAATGGCCCATCAATTTCTAGTTGCAATTGCAACTGGTCTTGGGGTTCATATCTCACATTCCGTCATGAACGGTCCGAGGATTTGTGTCTCAATGCCAGTGGACTCGGCTTTACCAGATTGTATAGTGGTGAAAAGTGGGCCTTGGTATAAGAAGTTGGATCTTAAGCACGAATGGTCGAATTAGCCGTCTGTTTTCGACAAGGAGGCTTTTGCTAGCTTTTCGTCGAGGCACCCGTGCGTCTCAAGCATCTGTTCAACCTTCTTCTCGAGGCTCAAGCTCCGTTCGACTTCTTCATCTATTCATAATCAACCTTTACCGGTTGTATTGCACTCCTCATCCATGGAAGATGCTCTAATTCCGGTTCACGACGATTATGTCGTCTTTTAGCGCCATCATCTGTACACGTAGTTCATTCTTCTCTCCATGTTGATGCTTCTTCCTCTCATGTTTACGAGGTTGTTATGGCTGATGGTCCTAATCTTACGTGCGCAAAAGAGTCATGGCGGCGCAGTCAATTGGAAGAAAGCGGCAAGGAAGAAGTTCGTTATGTCATCTCACGAGGCTATCCCGCCTCGTTCTATTGATGGCATGATAATTTGATGTCTCTTGATGATCATCTCGATGTGGTAGACCATGTTGATTGTGATGAGGCCATTAAACGCCTCAAGGTGGCACAAGGAGTTTGAGTATATACTGTGTATGGGTGGTTTTGCTTAGTGGACTACTTCGTCCTCTAGGTTTTGAGTCCCATGTCACAGGTCCCTTGTATGTATCTTGATTTTTCTTGATAATAGATTGTCGTCCTTCAAAGAAAAAAACGCCCGTTGCTTCGCGTTCCCACAAAAAAAACCCACGCTCCATAGAGAATACCGTCGTCGCATCACCCCCAACACGCACATCACCAACAAAAACCAATAGAGAAAAAACCTCGAAAAGCGAGGGGCTGGTCACGCGTGCCACGCGACAAAAAACAATATTTACGCCTCGAGAGAGCGAGGGGCTAGTTACACGTGCCATGTGACAAAAAACAACATTTATAATAATATACACATGAAGGGAGGGCGGGTGG
Source organism: Isoetes taiwanensis (assembly GCA_021234155.1). Lineage (NCBI taxonomy): Eukaryota > Viridiplantae > Streptophyta > Lycopodiopsida > Isoetales > Isoetaceae > Isoetes > Isoetes taiwanensis. The sequence goes on from JAJEKV010000499.1 coordinate 25,802, forward strand.
GAGTCAAAGGAGCTGGCCGAGAGAGGAGAAAACGGCGAGAAGTCGATGAAGAACCCGCAAGAAATGGCGATCCCCAAACGAGCCAGAGCCTCAGAAAATGCATGCAGTGCATGCATGCATGGGAGAGATGCATGCTCGCCCATTCGAAAATTCCGATCCGATGGCTCAGATCGATGGCATTCTCGAATAAGGGCTCGCATGAAAGCGCATAAAAGCTCCGAACAAAAGATAACTTCCTTATCAAAAGCGGGATCGAGGTCGAAGGTTGAAAGATGGCCAAAAGGGGACAAGATCGAGGAAGAACATGTCACAACATGGAAAGAGACGCCAAATTGGCAAACCGGGAGAAGCCCTCCCCCCGCCAGTATCAAAGAAAGAGAGTCAAGGGAGCCGGGCCGAGAGAGGAGAAAACGCCGATGAGAAGTCGATGAAGAACCTACAAGAAATAGCAATCCCCAAAGCGAACGAGCCTCAAAAAAATGCATGCATGGGAGAGATGCATGCTCGTCCATTCGAGAATTCGATCCGATGGCTCCGGATCGATGGCATTGACAAAGCCTTTTCTCTGAATTTTTTCGTTGACTGTGGCAAATAGGTTACATCTTTATTGGAAAAGGTATGTATCTATCTACTTCCCTTTTAATGCTCTATTTCTCTATGTGCAGTTCCATCTCTCTGTGTAGTTCCATAATTCAATATGTATATTATCTATTTGTGTAAATTCAAGCTCTGGATATTTCTTGACCATGTTTATTTCCTTTTTTAAAGTTGATAAGATACAAATGCTTTTGACTGTACTTTGATATTGCCATATCATCACCATTTGAAATTCGACAACAACTAAATTTGATGGCTTACATAATGGTACAAACATTTTGCTCTTCTGCTACAGTTTATGGGTTGTGGAAATTGTTATAGGTATCAGTTGGTTGGGGAAATTGTTATGGGCGTACAAATTAAAAAGTCTCTTTGGTACACTTTGGTTGGTTTCTTTTCTGGACATTCACAGCAATATGTTTGGCGAATCTTTTGATTATTCAACATATACACATATATTTGCAGGGCCTATGTATAGAAGATGGTTCTGTTTTGCATCATACAGGTTATGGTTATCCTTGGACACTAGGATTGTAGGGTCCATAACCATTAGATGGAAGTCATTCGATTTGTGCTGATTGTCAACAAGGATATGTCGACATGTCTCTTGTGATCGTTCTGTAGCCGAAAACAGAACATGGCATCAAGTTATACTACCACAAATGTTACAATTGCAAATATGGCATCAAAGCTTGGGTTTCCAATGGCAATAATTTAGCCTTCATTTGCTTTTCCCTTCTACTTGTGACTTCTAATTTGGTTCATTGGGGGGACATCACATATGCTTTGTTAGCTGTAGAATACAACAGAGTTGGATTATTAAGAATATATGAAAAAATCATTAGGACTTGAGGATTAGTTTCATGTATTGTCAAAGATGCGAAATACTTAAAGAAGTGCTTAATAGGTCTGCATCATTAGCATAGGCTTTGGCAAAGTGGATTACTAAGAATCAGGACTCAAGGGCTGACCTCAATATCTATATCTTCCCTTCCTTCCTTCATAACCCGGTGGAATAATGCAAAAGCAAAGAAAGCAATATCAAATACTTCCTAATATATTGATTTTAAATCTTATTAAAAAACCAACAAGATTATGATGAACTAGCTAGGCACGATGATTAACATAAAATGACTAGTTCTTAAGGAGTCTGGAGTTAATACGGTTCCTTAAGGGATCTGGAGTTAACATGGAAGTAAATGTATGATGTCAAACATCACGGTCTCATATACATTATCTTTACACGAAAATGACTAGGTGGTTATGAAAATCCTAAAACGTTTCAAAAATTGTATAACTATCACCATATTTGCATTGAACAAACTTTCAGATCAATAAGTGAATTGGTGAAGAGAAATGTTCGCGGCCGCCGCGATAAATTTCTTGTATATAGTTAGATAATCCATGATTGATCTTCACTCTACAGTAAATTTCCTTCATTTTTACAATGTTCAAAAACATGAGCAAATGAAATTAGATAGTAGATAGGGCTGGTAGTTGTTTTTTCCTCAGTAAGTAAAGCCCAAAGTATCATTGAACTCCAGCAAGAAAAAAACAGTTATAAGTTGGCGATGCAACTTAGTAATGCCAACATATACGTTGTTGGGAATGTTGTATCTCTGTTATCTGTTAGATTCATTATGGTTCTACTTCTCTGGTCTTGTTGCAGTTTTGGTAACTACTTTTCAACAGCTGCAACTGTGGATACTGTCGTTTTGTATGGACTGACGATCTTATAATGTGCATAAGGTCGTCACATATACCATGGTGTGTTTTAGTACCCTAAGATTGCTGGGAAATGGCTGCTGCACTTATGACCCACTATATAGATAGAGGTGAGCATCAACTTGCAAGAGAAGTTGTTCAAAATATGTGTTTTTTGCTTTAATGCGTTCAAGCTAGATAGTGGATGCAGTCCAATATAGCATTTCTTTTAGTTGAGGACTTTGCTTCAATGCCCGTACATGGCATATTTTAGAATTGACAAATGTTTGAGGGTCTGACCATATGCATAGCTTCTATCACTTGGTCCCATATTAAAAATGGCAGCTAGTTAAAGGATCATTGCATAGTGTTTTGGTGTGTGTTGCAAGGCCCAAGCATAGAGTAAAAACTTAAGCCATTGATTCTTTGACACTTTAGAGACATGAAGTTCAGATTGTGATTATATTCTGTAGTGTACCCCTTACTCATTTTTATTCTAGCTATAAACTATGTTGCACTTCCTGAGGCGTTTGGACATTAAGAGTGGATCCAATTACATAGGTTTAGAACCAAAGAAATTTCATAGTGGTCTTAGCTACCGTGATAAATTTCTTATACATTCAAGTTTCGTTATGTTAAGAAAATTTAAATATAAGGAAATTTTCCTAGATAGGTCTTTAGTATATGGTATCCTGTTAATATTTTCCAACATTTATGAAAGAAGATTTTAGATAGAGTTGGTCGTGTGTGTTGCATCTTCAATTTGTGCAATTTTAAGAGGTTTGTGAAAGGTGTCTTTAATAATTTATACATGTCTTACTATGTGGACATGTGTAATATGTAGAATTGAATTGAATTGAATTGAATTGAATTGAATTGAATTGAATTGAATTGAATGCAGGACAAGCATAAACAGTAAAAAGATGCCGCTAGGGTTTGCGCTTTATAAGGCGTGGCCCGAGCGAAGAGCCCACAAGGCTCGATCGGTAGTCTGGAAGAGCAAGCGACCCGGCCGCTTACTTTTTCGTAAGCCCATAGCAGATCATGAGGTTTCCATTACCATCCGCTTTTGGGTCTGCTGCAACAGGGAGTTGGTTGAAGTATGGCCGCCATTTCAAGCTTCTCTTCTCTAAACAAATTGATCGCGATTTGGTAAGGGTTAAGCTTTTGTGTTTTGCCGTGAGAGCATCTCTGTTTAAGCAGTAAATAGACTAGCGAGCAGGTGCTCCAAAGATTCGGTGGGTTCTTGAACTTGTGCCGATCTCATCTTCGGCCGACGCTAGGGCATATATAAGCGGTGAGTAGGCTTGGTTTTCGATTTGAGTATGCCATAAACTGCTTTTGGTTTGAATATTGATGTGAGACCGCACTCTCATCTGCGGTAATGCCGCCTCCTTGTAAAGTATTTGCTTCCTCACCTATACAAACAATCCATTTGCCGCAATGGATGTCACTTTATTGGCCTTGTCGGTGTAGGCAATCATTACGTAAAGGTAATTAGCTCATGTAGTCAAGATATGAAATTCTGTTGCCTATTTCCATAGCAAATATGGAAGCTGTCAACTGTTCCAAATTGGGAAGTTTGTATTTCAAATGTAACTAGAAGTTCATTAAGATGCCTCATTGTGAAGAAATTTGGTTTTGCATCTTTGTTTTGGTGGAGACGACTTTGGAAATATGGTGTCACCTTATACCGAACTTGAAAAGTTGGGCATTCCAGATATTCCCTCCTCTCCAAATGGGTGGGTGGTCAATGGCATGGCAAGTTAAATCATCAAATAGATGTGTCTGGTTCTGAGTTACGCATAATTCCTTGTAAATTCCAGATTAATTCTAGGTTTACTTATGGTGGATTTAAATCTACTTCTGTTTGTAGATTTAAAATCCGTGGAAAGGGTCATAGCAAATGGTGGGTCTGCATCCCTACCTGGGATGATCGTGAACCTGAATAAGCCTGTTGTTTATACTGATCATTCTGGTATCAAGCACAGTGTATATGCAGGAAGAGTTGAATGCACCATGCAAAGTACTGCAGATTCGCTTTGTAATGAATATCCTCGTCGATTGATATCTGGGCAACATGAAGAGTTCTTGCTGAATGATATGGCATGGAGTATCAGATCTTCTGTGTCGCTTGCCTAGTATTGTTTGTGTGCTAGGACACTAAGTGCATTTTCTTTGTGCATTTCGAAGTGTTGGGAGGATAGTGTGGATGGCCCATCCTTTTCTCAATGCACATTGATATGTATATTAGCTGTCCGCCTATGGATTTTTTCCCCTTCTCTATCCCAGCTAGAGAGGATGACTTGATGATCCGTACAGACTAGATTGGTAAAGCAAGATATACAGGACGGGAGACCTGTGTCTCTTGTAGCTGCAACACATATTCTGTTTAAATGTTTAAGCCTTCAAATCTTTCGGGAGTGTGCTTCAGGAGGCAGATACTATTGAAACAGATATTTTGTTCACTGCAACTCCTTTTTGTCATGACGGGGCTGCCATGAGTCTGTGGGGCTGCAGCATCTTACTGGAAGCTTCTCTGGAAAATCTCCATTGGAATTGTGATTGGCTTTCTCCTGTAGTATTCAAAACTGTTGAATATATGTTACTCTGCCTTGCAGCTCTACTTGGAAAGAGTAGCCTAGTCTATAGTACCTTTATTGTAGAGAAGAGGTTGAGGCGCTTATATCTGTGGAGTAGCGGTTGCTCTAGTAATGGAGGGAGCTCTTGTTGAATTGCCTATAGTACCTTGCTAGTGGGAAGGCGGGTTGGCAACCTTGCCTAGTACTGAGATCTATACGCTTAAAATCTTGCGGGTTGGGCTTCTTGATAGTGGAGCGTATTTCTGGAAGAGCAAGTAAGCTTCCATAGTACTGCTAGTAGGAGAAGAAGGCAGATCTTCAGGCGTTCTCATACAATCAAGAGCGACTTGCCTATCTTATTCTTCTAGGTATTCCTTCGGTGTGTTCTTCAAGATCTTGAGGAATAATGATTGCACTCTACAAGTGCTATTACCTTCCCATAGTACCTACAATAGTTGGGAAGAAGGCCATGCCCTCTAGTACTGGAAGAACTAAAAGGCTGATGAAGAAGAGGTTGAGAACCTTGACCATAGTACATGGACGTGATCTTAGGGTGGCTTTTCAGTTTGATGGCTGCGTGTATCTTTTGTTACAATTCTTTCTATCTGGTGACCAAGAGCATTGTATACTTCCTATCTGGCCTATTGTGGAGCCCACAAGAAGGTCGTGTACCTTGTTTTTATATTAATCAAAAAATTCGTACAAAAAAAAAAAAAAAAAAAAAAAATTGAATTGAATTGAATTATATGTTATCATTTCACGGAGACATATGGCCTATGGGGCCCAAACAGTGTAAAAATAATAGAATAAAATAGATTTTTTAACGTCCACGGAGACCAGAGCCATGGGAGCCATATAATGGGTTAGTACAACCATTACTACTAAGATTAAAAAAAAACCCTGCTTCGAAAGGTTTTCAAGAGAAAAACCTTTGCAGTATTGATGATACTAGACTGTCAGTAATAAATAAATTTGTACAAAAAAAATCATGGTGACTGTTGATGGCTCATCAATTGAAGATGGCATCTAGAACCTCGAGTATGTATAATGTCACGTCATGCACAGATAATGCTCTGAGAAGTTGTGGAAGCATGGAATGTAATGTCAGTGTCAAATAACGATTCTTGATCGTCTCAAAACCAGAAGATCTTAGAACTGAGTGGTTTTCATCTTCAATAAGCTATAACTGACAGCATGCACATAATCTCACCTATCGCAGTAGTTGGGATCGCTCCAATCTATATGTTTTAATCTTTAGCATGTATGACCCTATACGAATTGATGCAATAGTTACAAGCTCTTTCATGGGAAAAGAAGCAAGCAAATAAGCTTGTGGTCCTTGTATCAAAGTGGAGTTTTCATGATAATAACCAGTTTTAACTTGGATCAAGACATGTGCATCCCATATCTTAAATAAAGACCATCTAGATAGTGTGGTGCATTGTTCCTATTGCATAGACCAGCGGGCAAACCATGCACTACAATGCGCTTTCCAATGCCTTTTCAAGCATTGAGGAGACTCAGCCATGGCAAGCGCTACAAGAGCATATCTATCATCATCCATGTGTTGCATCTTGTAAAAGAATAGCGTATGGGACCATAGTTTTCATTCATAGGCTGTAAGTGACAAAGGATTGCATTTGTTTCAAGCTTTCTCAAGAACTAACACTAATGGCAGGCTCACGCTTCAGAGCCATATAGCAAAACATGCTCTATCAAAGTCTGAATCAAGTGCCTTTCCATGACTAATCATGAATCTTTGTGCAAAAACAATTGGATTTGCATTGCATAGAGTGCTCTCTAACCAGCACTCACATGCTTGGTGATACACTATTCCCAGAGTGTGTCCTTACAGAATTTTACACCAAGGTACTTGAGCTATCTACAACAACTCCGTGGCTATTATAGCGCAAAGTTGGAACGGTATGCCAAGAAGACTGAACTATTAAGAGCTTGGTCTTTCAAAGATTAAGGCGCAGGCCTGTGGTCTCACAAGAAGAGTGCAAAGCATGTAAATGATGTTGTACATACTAGCAGTTGAATGCGTCATAAGCGAAACATCATCAGCATACACAAGTTGTGTGATGATATATAGTCGTCCTCCCTGCTACCATGATTATCAAGCTATGTTTCCAATTGATCAATTATCATCCGCGACTATTTTTTAAGCCATTTGCAGTCAACATCAAACCGTGCATGTTTAGGAGAGGAATCTTGACAATAATACCCTTGTTGCTCTCTTTTTGTTTGGGTCTCATAGGCCAATTGATCTCTGTGGATGATAAAAAATCTATTCTATTCTATCAAGTTGTCATGGTCATTGGGAGTTTACAACTGTTATGTGGACAATGCAGGGATTATTGTCAAATGTTAGATGGATGACGCACTTGTATTGTTCCTAGTTCGTTATTTATCTCCATGGTTTTCCCCGAAAACCTGAAAGGGCAGAGTTTTTATTCCAGTTGATAAATCTCTAACTCTGAGTTTCATTGTGGCGGATCTTTTTTCTTATAAAAACCCTCAGTGATTGTCTAGTTTTGAGGTTTGTTTGGCTTTATATTTTTGTAGCCAAACATTTCTACTACTATACTATTGTACCTTGTTTTTTTAACGTTCAATAAGAAAGCCACTTCATGGCCAAATGTTGTTATTTGTTTTGCTATAAGAGTCTTTCCAAAAATGTATCTTTTATGGTCAATTTATTAGTCTACACACAATCTGTACCTCTTGTCCTTCTTCTTAATCAAAATGACTGGTGCACCAAAAGAAGAACAATTAGGATGTATCAATTGACGATCTAACATCTCTGTTATCTGCTTTCAAGTTCTAAATTTCAGAATGGCTGGCTCAATAAGGTGCTCTATTTAGAGGGTTTGCATCTGCTTTCTAGTGTAATTGTATGACCTTCAGGACAATGAGGAGGAAGGCCTAAAGTTTCATTGAAAAGATCATTGAACTGCTTAAAGAAGTTATATGATTTAGGAGGCACCTATGATAGAGGATCTGAGGCTCTCAAATAAATAAAATATGACTCAGTATCATTTGTATTAATTTCTTTGCATTATAATGTGAAAGCTAAGGCTCAATTTGAGATAGAAATTCAGATTGCAATATCAAGGGTCCTTCTACAAAAATTTTCACAGTCTTTTACGGTAGTTAGAACAAGTATCAAATTGCTCTTGCCATCCAACTCCCAAAATCACGTCCATTGTTCCCAAAGAAGCTAAAAGTAAGACCATGTCCTCTACGTACTACGCTATTTGTAAAGGTTGCTATCACAAATTTGTCACATTGACTTTCGGGTCACTTAGTCCTTGCACAACTACAACTTGAGTATGCAAATCATGAACGGTCAAGTCCAGTTTATTTGTGAGATCATGCAATATGAAGTCATGTGTTGAATCCTCATCACGTAGGATTGTCACTTATTAGCCTTTTATTGAGCCTTCATTTTTGAAAGTCATATTTTTGGTGCTTCTTTATCAGCTCCATAAATTCTTTAAATATGTAACTTGCAGCCTCCCTTGTTCCTGTTAAATGGAGTCAAGCTTTGTTTTATTCCTTTCTTCTCCATTGCAGGAAGCTTTTGGCTTGTCTTCTATGTTGTGTACTTCATTATTAGGTCATTCTTTGGGTGTTCCTTGAACTATACTTTCGTTCTTGTCTTCTCCACAAAAGTTGTATTTGTAGGACAATTGAATTGATAATGTTCTCCTCCACATATAGAACATCGGATCTTTAGTTCTTTATTGTGCGCCTGCTTGACAATCTTTCTTTATACTAAAGTAATTTTGAGTGTTTGTCATCAATTTCAATTTTGAACTGTTGATGCAGATGGATGGTTGAGATTGGACAAGACGTTATATGCATAACCATCTTTCCAAATAACCATTTTCAAGCCGGAATGGTACAATTTTTTTTTTAGGCCACTCACTGTGCTTTTGTAGTTTGCCTAAGAATTCACATGCAAACTTGTGGCCGACTTTCTGGACAGGACCTCCTTTTTTGTTGTTTTGCGACAGTTCCGACTAGGTTTCTGTAGTTCCTTTGCATTGGGCAGATGCGTCTTCTAAGAAGGTATAATGGAATAGCATTGGGAAATTTTGAGGTGCGTCTCATTCTTGGACGATTCATAATGCATGAACAAATTTTCCTTATTCATAAGAGTATTTTCTTGCAAATGCCCGACAAGCAAGAGACGGCAGCACAAAACCAATTCTTAGATCCCCCCATTTGGATGCCTGCACTCGTCAGAGAAGAAATGCATTTGCATGGGGCTCTACATCGCAGCCTTCCTCTCCATCTCCTCAACAAAGGAGTCTTACGTTGGCAGAGAGGTTGAAGCTTTATTGAAGATGTTTTTATGTGTTTGAAAATGAGCTCATTAGCTTCCAGGTCGAGCTATTAAATCCGTCATTCTTTAACATCCTGATATTTGAAATAAGTGATAGTTTTCGTTTTAGCTTTCTATTACTAAGATAATGCATGAAAGTAGAATAAGAGTCTATTCAACCATGACAATCAAAACAAAAAAGCTTCGTGTATTTAAGCACTATTCAAATAATTAGTGTTAGGTACTGATGGAAAACATCTACGTTTCTAAGCTTAAAGGCCATACTGGGCCTTTCAATATTTTCTTTTTATGTCCAAGTTTAGATGATTTGCATTTATGATCTACTTCTTGCTCATAATGCTTAACAACATATCTAATGTTTGTTTCGGTCCCATGGGCAATAAAAGCAAAATCAATGTAATTCAATTAATGACCAACCAACTACAAACGTCTATACGCCATTAAGAATTTAAAATGCATTCTTATGTAGTTTTGATAATACATTTCCAATGAAAGCCCAGCAATGCTGGGCACTTTTTCTAGTGAATCATAGAATCTAATTCTGAGTTAGGCATGGCAAAGGTTCATGATAATCAGTATATGGTTCTATGATTCAGCTATGGTAGGGAATCTTGAGCTGTAATTAACATATACCATCAAATCCTAAGGGATTACTTCCCTCAATACAAGTCGCTAGAAGAAGCTGCTAGATATTGATGACATCAAAAGGAAAAGGAATACCAGGTTATTTTGACGATGTGCAGGCAGAACAAATTTTTGGAACAATTTCAGATGAGTCGTATCAGATCTGGGATGTTTAACTTCGTCCAAATCCATGCTTCTGCTGTAACGACCAATCCCCCATTATTAGCCCTTTTCTTAAATATATAATATTTCATATCTAAGGTTTATTAATAGGAATTCCGATTTCTATATAGATTGTTCTCTATATTCCTTGTTGACATTGAGACATTGCCACGGGGATGACATAAAACTGTAACAACATGATGAATAAAACTTGTTTAAGTGGCAGTCTTTAAAGAGATAGGCTTTGAGGAAGGAAGGAAGGAAGGAAGGAAGTATATTTTAATGTATGAGACGGTTTTACAATATAGCGGAAAGTTTCCAAACACAAAAGAAAACCACAGAAACCCTGTACAATGTGGCTCTAACACTGGGATGAAAAAACCCCCCATGTGGGAGGAAAAACCCTTGTAGTAGGCGTTGAGAGGCCCTATCTGGGCGCTCTCAACGCCCAGATAGGGCCTCTCAATTAAGCCACTATAAGACGAAGAAATGGATAAGAAGGAAAGAATTTTAGATTAACACCTACTTGTTAACGCCTTGCAACATCTTTATAATCTTCATGCATTCTGTAGTATGTTTGCTTTGAGTTTTAAAAGTTGAGACACTTGAGCATTGTCTCTTCATGTGTCCAAAAGTTCGTCTAGCATGGTTTTGGCTACAAGGTTTATTCAATAATACATTGAGTCAATGCATTCTCTTGGCATTCTAATGAGATGCTGGGCCCTAGTTAGATAGAAGGCATGTCATCTTGATCCTAGTTGGCTCTTCTGGTCAATGTGGGAGTACATGGTCCTTTAGACTCATGTTCCAATGGCATCTACTTGTGCTACATTTTGTCATTCCTATTTTTTATTGATAAATGTATTTGTATCCCTCAACAATGAAAAAAGAAAAGCATTGCTAAGTCTATGAGGCACGCAATAATACAATTGTTTTGAGGGTCTCACTCCCTATTCAAGCATGAATTCATTAATTAGAGAAAATATGTTTTTCGTTAGAACCTAAATAGGTCGGACGGTCGTGAAGAGGGATTTAAGGTCCTTGTGCACCTAAATGAACTACTACAGAACGCAATATCGGCCGGAACTTTAATTTAGCGCGAGATGGAGCATTATTTCTATGATTAGCATGCTAAGTGACAGCATTAGACCAGGCATGTCATTATCACTAGTGGTCCGAAAGATCGCGATGGCGATCTTTAAATGCTCGGGCATAGCCTAAAAATCTATGAACCTTTCACGGGCATTTGTAACATTTGACAAAAAACCTACCGCTAATAGCTCAAGGAAATCGCTGCCGCGATTTCTTTTATTGCTATTGCACTCGCAGATTCATAAATTAATATTCTCTCAGAAGGACACCCGACATAAAATTACAAGAACTTGAACGATTATATTTCATAAAAAAGTCTTGAAACAAAGCTTCACATTTATAAACGATAGTAAAAAATTACATTTGCATTTGAAAACACAGGTGACGGTCTAAGTATTACTATGTCTCTTGTACTGAGTATGGGGCAATTCCCAATTCATTCTCCATTCTGGCCACATGTTCAGCGCCTCTTGCCATAGTCTGGGAGAAGTCCATTTCGGTATAGCCTGTTGTATCTGGTATATCAACGTTCATTGCAACAGCCAACTGTTGCAAGTGGCCTGCCTCATAAGATTCATCAAACTGGGGTGTTTCCTGCATGTCGTCCAATTTCATGGCTTCTTCCTGTGAATCAGCTGTTTTAAATCTTTTGTGGAGCTGTCCCGTTTCTAGCTCCCGTTTTTAGATCGGAGGGACCCATATATTCAAACCGTTTGCCGGACAACAAGGGCATGACATTATCCGGACTTCGGTTTAGTGCCTCGAGCTTTTTGGAATTGAGGATCCGGTGCATCAAGAGTTTTTCGCGGTGCCCTCTCTATCGGATCTCACGGTCTCTTGAAGCCTCTGCTCAAAACCTTTTCGTCTAGCTTATCCAATATGTCATCCATTTTGCTAATATCAGGTATCTTTGAGTGATATTCAAATCCGGCTTTCTGGGTTAGACAATACATCGGTTTATTTTCCTCAACTTTTTCTTCCACGCTAGGGGTAAGCATTTTCTCTAGGGTCTCAAAGCATTCAAAAACCGGCGTACCTTGTCGTCGAATTCAAAACTTCTATTTGCGTTTGCCTTGCATCATTGCTACTCTTGAGGGCTGTCCCGCGGAAAAAGAAATCAAACACGCACCGATCTCTCGGAACTAGTTCTCTCACCATCGATAGACATAAGAGGTTTTGCACGTGATTTAAGCACAAAGTCTCCTTCAATACACCTGCCAAGCATACTTTTAATTTACCCGGTGAAGTATTGTAAATACTTACGCTTGGTTTTGGCGTCCACTTCCTCATTGCTGTTATTTCATACTTGGGAGCGGGGATGCTCTTTGGGCGACTTGTGACTTGTGTTAGTCGGAGATCCAACTTTGGAACAATTGGTATTACCGTGCCCCACTTACGTTAACAAACATATGTGTAACATAATATTGAAACTCTTTCACATTTTTTGTTGATCCATCCTTGCTCTTCATAAGCTCCAATTGACACATGAGACCCACCTTGGATTTTTTTTACGGTCATGCAGGCGGTTCGGAAGATTGCCCGACCTCATAAAAATTACAAGATGATATACTTTGGCCGTTGTGATGCACGCAATCTGTTAAATAAAATCGATATTTTTTAACTTCCCAAATCGTACTAAAGCGCATGTCAATAAAGACCATCGTTGCATTTTCTTGTCACGCAGTCTTTGTGGCCGGGAATACTGCCGTAGTTACATGATGCGAGTTTCTTTTGGTCTTGATGGCGGCACTTCCTCCGCACGCGATTATAGATCGATTGCCTCTAAAAAGGCACTAGGAAGATTACCACGGGCGTTTTCTTTATTGTAATTTGCCTTTATGTATTCAAAATCCGTTATCGAGATGCTCAAAATCCTATCCTCGGTCAAATCTGGAAAATGAGACACCAACTCTTGAAAGTGGCATATTCTTTGTCCGGCCTGCTTGTTTGCATAGGATAGCACTTGGCGGCAGCATGAGAGTTAGCGTCCTAATATCTAGGGGCTCATTTGTCAACGGCCAATGAATCTGCCGCCTTATAACCTTCTTGAACCTTCAAGAAGGTTTTGCCTTCCAAAATTCGATCCATCAATAAGGAAACTTCATCGTTATTCATCCCACGGAGATACCTAAGAAAGATCTTATTAAAGAATTCTTTCTTTGGGCTTATCGGTAATTCTCCATGGTCTTCCCGACTTACGTCCAGGCCCAATGAGCAACAACCACGTTAGCCGACCAAGTCGATTCCCGCATAAAATAAATTGCTTCTCATCTTTTAATTCTTTGACCTTCAAAGTAGTGGTGCATAACATCAACAAAATCTGAAAAAGCGGTGGTTAGGATCGCGGCCCGCGATCTTTTCAAGCTATAAGAGCGAAATAAAGCAAATTGCAAAAAAAATACCTTCCACGCCCGAAGTTACCATTTGTTCGGTTGGGCCTTGTGGTGGGCAACCAAAAGCTTTGTGTTGATTTCTCAGCTGTTGGAGTTTTTCGATAAGAGGCTCCCTGTAAACAGTATCAGCTATTATTTCATTACACTGTATAGAGAGCTGGATATATTCTTTATCCATGAGATTTCCATTCAGGATCCTGGACCTCCTCCTCGCATAGGCTTTAGCAAACTCTAGACGTTGAGCGATCTCTCCTACCATTGAAAGGAGAACACGGCAACAAAAGATCTTTGTGGTTTCGGATATAATATAAAATTTTTTTCCAACCAGATCCTCTGGCTTTGACCAAGTTACTCGTTTACTGCATGGAACATTAAGTGTCACCTTCGACCACACGTACAAGAAAGCAAAGAATGAAACTACTTACCGTGTAATAGGATCGAAAGGCACCAAGTCTGCAGGTGTCAGAACTTCAGTTGGACATGTTTTGAAGCTCTTGACCAACGTGTGCACATGGTCATTGGAGCGGAGTCTGTGCGTCATATTAGCCGGGGCAGATTCACAATAAAAAATGCTGACCGTCATAAACCAGTTTACACCCATAGGATAAAACTTTTTAAATTGCTCCAGTTTCAGTGCTGTCTGCTCAGCAAGTTTCTTTTCTTCTTCTGGATTAAATTTTAAAGCATCGGGAATCCTAGTGGCTGTCGGCCACGTAAGAGCAGATGATGCTGCATCGTGTCGGTCAGATGCCGAAGGAGTTGTGGATGTGGATGCGGTCTCTACATTGCCCAATGGCAATTTTATTTTAAATGGTCTGATTTTCTGGGACGGAGGATCAACAGGTGCTGGCATAATCATCTTGGGCGTCGTGGGATCGACAATGGGAGAAGCAGTGGGGTTAACAGGTGTAATGGGGTCTTCGACCTCAACGGGGACTTAGGGCGAGATGATTTAGCCTATTGTAGCTAATGGGATGGCGCTCCTTTTCTTTCTTTGTCTTTCGCAACCGGTTGGTATCCATCCCTGTGGCATCTTGTTGTCTCTTGTGGCCTTGATAGCACGGGGCCGGAGGTTTTTGTCGGAGGCTAAGCCATTTACGCATTTAGTGAAGCCTATCGGTATATCCTGTTTCCTTTAATACGGCGGTAGCTAATGAATCATAGGAAGGGAGGGTCAGCCAAAGCCCTTTGCGCTAGTTGGTGCCCTTTACCCCTTTGGCGAGGTTTGTTCGTCTTGCTTGCAAGCATCATATTAGGTCATAGCTTTGCCCGGTAAAATGTACTCAACAAATGCCAACTGTTGTGTGTCTTCCGCAGCTGCGGATAAAGGCGTCTGGGCGTTGTTCTTCGTCCCCTCCCACATGGCTATGGCGATACCCATTTGTTCGGGCGATTCCATATCCTTGCCATTCCTTATAAATAGGCATAAATCCTTTCTTCGATCATCTTTTTATGCAGCGGTATAGCTGCGCAATTTCTATGCACCACCTACGGGTAGGGCTGGAGTTACTATCGAATGAATGGGTTCCACGTTGGGACCCGCGGTACAACTCGGGCTGCAAAGAAAAAAGCGTATCAACAAAAATATTCGGAGGCAAAGACAACCTAAGAGATAAAGAAAATCGTGACGCGATTTCTCCAAGCACTTGGAGATAGGTAGTTGATACTATTGACAAAAAATTCAAATCAAGAACATTATTGCGAAGTTCTTCTAGAAGGAAGCGGCGCGATTTGTTCAAGAACCATAAACCATAAAATATTAACATGGCCAACCTAACCATTTAGAACTAAACAAAAGCGGTGGCGTTTTTCGACAAAAACGCATACGGTTCCTACCTAAACCACGAAATTGCTAAAGGAGATGTGACGCGATCCAGCCGAACAAGGCCTTTGCTATTTTTGTTGGAGGTCAAGCTCGGAAGGATCGTGATCGCGATCGTCATCGTCGTCGATGCCCTAAAACTATGTAATGAAGTGCTCGACTCGGCTTTGCTAAAGCGGAAAATTACCTTGTTGGAGGGCTAGGCTGGCGAGCCATGATGGCGTTGATTCTTGGGCCGTAGGGCGTGACTTCGGCGGTATTTGGAAAATAATCGCGAAAATTCTAGAAAGTGTTTATATATAGGGATTGAATTTAT
Source organism: Isoetes taiwanensis (assembly GCA_021234155.1). Classification (NCBI taxonomy): domain Eukaryota; kingdom Viridiplantae; phylum Streptophyta; class Lycopodiopsida; order Isoetales; family Isoetaceae; genus Isoetes; species Isoetes taiwanensis. Next base: position 41,448 of record JAJEKV010000499.1, read on the forward strand.
GGCGGTAGCGAAGGTATTAATGGTAGGCGCATTAATGACCAGCCGGTATTAATAGTATGGTAGGCGCATTAATGAATAATGGTGGTATTTATTTATAATGGGTATTAATGGTGGGGCGCATTAATGACCATCATTGGCCGTGAACATTGTGGGTAAATAGTGAATGGGATTGACAGCAGCGGGCGTTAATATTTCCGGGCATTAATGGCGACATCCGCATAAATGGCGACGTCTGATGTCGGCCGGACGACGGAGGCGTAAGGATGGGATGAAATTAGCCGGTTCGCTATGGATGTCTTTATGTGACCAACGGTCAGCGTCAAGATAATGCCATGTCGTAACCATAATTACTCATGCGGGGAGGGCGATAAGCGCATTTCGAATTCAAATTCAAACATTTTGAATTCAAATTCATACATTTTGAATTTGCATTGAACACAATGAGAAACTTATTGAGGCTTCATTCCAATTTTTGTGGGCTCTGTTGCCGATTAATGGCGTTGTTTGTTGTTTTGTGGTATTTGTGCTTGTGGGGGCGGCGACCTCAGTTTTGAAGTTTTTGCTCAATTTGAAAGGTTCGATTCAATTTCCTATATCTGTGTATTTCTGTTCGATTCAATTTCAATTTTCGGTTGCATGTTAAGATGCGGTTTAGATGCATATTTAGATGCATGTTTGCATGTGTAGATGCATGTTAAGATGCATTTTTGGTTTGGATCTATTTGGTATGCATACTGTGGAGTTCTCTATTGAATCGTGGAGTTCTCGATTGAATGAAGCACACATTGAGTAGTTTGCTAGTCGATGCAAAACTTGGCTATACACTTCTCCAATTGCCACATCATTTGTTAAGGGGGCATTCATTTGATTTATTCTGAAGGGGACATTAGCATGATTCATTTATGTTTTATCACGAGCGACATTTCAAAGGCTTCGCCATTGGTCACATAGTTTCATCTCACTAAAGATCGTGGTGGCGATCTTGTCAAACCACCCGATTATCAATCATAATCACTTCGGATGCATGTTTAGATCCCTGTTTTACGGTGCATGTTTAGATGCTCTGTTTCTTTCTGAAGGGGAATATTATCATGATTCATTGATGTTTTATCATGAAACTTGACAATTCAAAGGCTCACCATTGGTCAAAACGTTTCACCTCACCAAAATCGCCCGCGGCGATCTTCTCGAACAAATTTAAGGTAATATGTACTCTCATCTCGAATGCCCACGTTGTTGTTCGGACTTAAGATTTGGTCCATGGATCGTGGCTGCGATTTATAACACTACTTTCTCATGTTATAGTTGTTGGATGGAGCTAAAGTGCATGTCATACAATGGCATTAAAGTTCTTTGAGGGGCAAAGTGCACAACTTTACTACTCATCATAATTTGCCCTTTGCACGAGGGATTCAAGGTCGTGTCGCTAGAAAGCATTTTCAATGGAGATCTGCCGTTGCCCTATCACGAATACGAGATTGATACACTTGAAGAGTCAAAGGGGTCATTTATTCTTTGGCCCGGCAATGACATCTCGGACCGAAGCTATGAGAAGATAATGCCGTCACACCCACCAGAGCACGGGTTAAAGCATAAATTGGTTGTGCATTGAAGACAATGATCACGAGCACGAGGCATGCCCTCGACATGAAGGTATTTCAAGAGAGGAACTCATGGAAGACTTGTTCGTTGTTGCCACGAGTGTTGTGGTCAACCATATGCATCGGGTGTAATAATTTTCCACAGATCCTAATCATGCGGTTGCCGACATGAAGTTGGGAGAAGAGTTCTTGGGTGTGACAATTATGAGGTTGTATCAATGCAGAAAAGAACGTCTATGAGATGCCGGGCTTGTGCCGAGGCACCAAGCTGTATGACTTAGTGAGATGGCACAACGACTTTGTGACAATGGATAATGTTCTGTCTCCAAGCTCATTAAAGGCGGTGAGAGAGAGGACTTCATGGAAGTGGAGCCATACGCATACGAAATTGAAGGGGAGTCTGTTAAAAGAAGACCATATAGAATGATCAATCGAACACGAAAAGCCTGCTCCGCCAAGCAAAGCGGCAAGAAAAATCACTGCCCAAGCGATTCGGGATTTCAAGTCGTCAATTTCTTTGCATTAGAAGATGTTGTGCAAATTTTACAACATGTGAGATCCGTGCATTAGGGCGTTCTATTGGAATATTAAAGCGGTGAGCGAGAACCATCTTCACTTATAACATGCTAGACCTTTGCTTTCGGAGAATGGTCGGTAAAACCGATGATAAACAACAAACAAGTATGCTTGAAAGCATGGTATCGACTTATGGTATACCACTTGTCTACATTCTACAAATGGCGGAAATTGTTTATGGGGGGCATAGGATAGCTGAACATGGTAACACTTGGACTCAAGAAAACCAAATCCCATACCACATTTGGGGATGCCATATTAACTATGTACATAGATGAGAATGCGAGAGGTCATGCCCCATAGATCCAAAGTAACCCTGAGAAGGTGCAAGGGAGAATGTGAAGCGACTACCCTCTGTCTTGTGAAAAAGATATTCTTCATGAGGTTGACCAAGGCGTAATGGAGATGGTGGGAAGCACATATCTCCATCGTCGTTCTTGAATGTATGGAAGGAGCACCACAAAGAGGTTGGAATAGCCAAAAGGATTGCCTTCTCTAAATGTAATATTTGTATTGTAATAAAAAAGAAATTAGCCAAGACAAGAGATCCAAGAGAGAGAAGAGAGCTGCAGATGGGCGAGGAAGGCTCACATGATTTGCTTTCGGATGTCTTGCGAGAAGCCTTTATTGGTCATGGAGAGCTCTTTCACACCGTTCTCGAGCATGCACTCACAATCATACGACAAAATGGACTAGAATAAGACAATGTTGCCTAGACTTGAGAAGTTAGTCAAGTCGGTGTGGAGGGGAGGCGTTTGAAAGTTAAGTTTGTGGTGCACTCATGCATGGCCATGGCATAGGTGCCTTGGGGCATTTCTCTTGACCTTTGGAAAGATGACTCTAATTTTCATATTGGGTCATTGAACCATACATTGAAAACTATGGAGGATGCCTCTTTGGACAAGCTGGGGCAATTTGAGGGAGTCATCCCTTAGGAATGCAAATGGGGTGCTACAATATTAAACACTATTGCTTTGAAGACCAAAAGGTCAACAACACGGGCATTGCTTTTGTGGCCCCACCGGCACCACCGGTGCGACATAAAAAGCTACCCGGGAGGCTCTACTTGCAATTAGACAATTGTCTTTGGCGAATAAAAATAGATATCTTTTCTCTTACCTTTTCTATCTTGTTTCCTTTGGGTGTTTTGAGCAAATACATTTCGGGTTCATGATGGTGGGTCACACACACGATGATATTGATGCTCTATTCGGTAACTACTTTCGACTCGCTATGCCAGATCGGATCTGTTGACTATTCAGAGCTTATGCAACTTTTTCGGGAATGCGGCGCAAAGCACCAGCACCATACCTAGTACCAGAGGTTCGGATTGGAAGTCTTTTGTGAAAGTGTACATCCCGGAAAAAAGATCGATTGATTGGTCACTTGGAACCCCCTTTTCAAGTTACGTATGAGAGATGGATGGCCTTTAATGTATTACAAGATGAGGCCAGGTCATCGAGAATGGTTACCTCACAAAGGTATTAGAATGGAAAGCGGACGAGAATGATTTGCCCATGATGCCTCGGGGCTCGCCAAAGGCGGTGATGCCATTATGGTAGCTTAAAAGACATTGGAGCATTAAGATCATCTATTGCAAAATATATGATGCGGGCCCATATTTCTAGGGGAGGTGAGAACTTCGTGGTCTAATGCTTACATGAGTGAAGTTATTGACTCTTGGTCGGATCTAATCGTGTCCTAAGTGCGGTGCCCACAAGCATTGTAGAAATGAAGGACTTACGGCCTATCACAAGGCAAGATGTCTTTGGTTGAGCCAGAAAGCATGTTGGTTGATGAGTCACGATGCACCCCCGCCTTATGTAGGACACGCAAAGGATAAGCCTAGAAACCCGTGCTGGGTTTTGACCCATACCAAGATGTAAAGAAAGGTATGTTATTGCTTATTAGACCGGAGATGCTTGTCAGGCATGGCTAGGCTATCTGAGAAGAGGAGCCCATACAGGATCCCACTCTTCCACATTACGAGGAAGTGCTTGTGTCTTGGTGGGAGCCGGTGGTGAGGAAAGGAACCACCTATAGCCCGGCATACAAAGATTCTTTGGGAGAAGAAGTGGAGGACAAATCCAAATGACCCACCAGCTACCAACATGAAAACTGGTTGACTATGGTTGGTTGGTTAAGAACAAGCCATCACAAGTAATGATCCCTACAATTGTAGGACTCGGCTCAAGAACTATTAGCTAAAGAAGGCTGCTGAAGATGAAGTGGACACTTGAGGCTATTAAAGGTAAAATATGCATTATTCATCCCTTTCGGCAACACAACTTTTTCTTCTACATAACTATTATATCATATATCAATTAAACATACTTGCATCTTATATAGGTGATCGTCTTGCATTTTCATCTTAACACAAGAGCTCTTACACTATACAATGTTAAAAGGTGATTCATTCATCATCACCCGGTTTGTAGTAGTGATCCACGATATCTCATAGCTATTGCGCTCAGGAAGCCAAATCAGATGGATCATAACACGAATTGGCTCAGGGCAACAAATCTCGATTGCCCAAAGCTTTTCTTCGCGGTAGGGATCAAGAAGAAGACCCCCTGTCTAGGCAACCCGACAAGATCAGAGTGGCTCATTGAGCACTTGATCGCCTTGATGTGGTGAACTGATGAAGGCGTAAAGTCCATGGGAGATGAATGAACTTTAGCCCCGAAGTGAGAAGCTTTTATAGTGAAGTAGAATTATTGAGGTGAATTATTGGGGTAGACTTTACCGCCATTATTGCGCGTGTATAAGACTGTTGTATACATACAAGTATAATACATCTTACTTACTATAGATTAAGCTTATTACATTCTTACTTACTATAGAAGTGCTCATATATCATTATCATATACATCCTTACATAGTTCATAGGTACTCATGTCATTATTATATCCTTAGCAGATACAGATTCACTCATCATCAACACCAAAGCTCGTGATGCTATTCAGCTCATAGATCTCCTGATCAGGAAGCTAGTAAATGTGGACCACAACACGAATGAGCTTTTTGCAAGTACTAGCAGGACCATCAGCTTTAGATTGGAGCCATGGATCAAGATTAACACCATTTCTTGCGCATTCATTCAGATCGTTGTAGCTCAAGTAGCACTTGAAAGATCGGATGTGCTCTGGACGAGGCATCGAGGAAGCCATGGAAGATGAATGACCTCTACCCCCGAGTCGAACTGTTTTTATAGTGAAGTAAAATTATTGATGTGAATTATTGGTGTAGAATGTAGGGCCATTATTGGGCTTCTACAAGTATGATATACACGTACAAGTACACATAATTTGTATGTATATGTGTATGTTAATTACCTCATGTTTCTTGGCCTCGAGAACTAGGTGAAAGTATTTGTGCTTGAGCAAATTAGGTGTGCTTAAAATTCTCAAAATTGTGTTATTTTCTCCAATTAATGAAATCATGCTTATTCCAAATGTAAGACCAACCTTAGACATTAAACTTAATACTTTTCTATACACTAAAATAGTCTTATGAGTCCTTCAAAGAGCCCCAAGCCCTTAAGCATTAGGCCCATGACATTCTTATATACAAAAAAAATCTTAGGAAGATCTTTGGCACTATTCACATTGCCAAGCTTCAAGCTGTTGACGGCTCGACAGGTATGAATGCAAGGTTTTGTGGCGGTAAAGAGGTGGCATTCTATGTCTACCCATTAGAGAATGAAAAGCTGCATATGGAACTGTGGACATGTTTTAGGCTATTTTAGATTTTCAATATTAGCACTAAAACCTACACCACAACTAGCATATGAAAAGCAATATTAACACTAGACCCTACACCTCAACCAACATATAGAAAGCAATATTTACACTAGACCTTGCACTAACTCAACTAACATATGGAAAACTTGTCGTTGATGGGACCAATCATAAAGCTTTATCTTAAGGCAATGTTTTGCGAAGTATATGAGGTCTTTCATTCTGCAGCTCCCAATTTTAGATGCAGAGAAAATATGTTTTACGTTAACCATGAAATAACAAAAATTAGTCTTGGTCGCATTGACATATGTATAGATATTATTTTGCATTGAATTGCGAGCTAAGAGAACTACATTGTCTTTTAGATATGCTAATTAAATACTGATATGTGGTATATCCCTCAAGATTCTATATTGGATAATCCAATCCTCAAAATAGTGAGTATATATAGAAAAAAAAGGAAACACATCCACTTGAGTCATGGATCTGTGACACATCTGAACATTGTTAAACAACAAGTATGATGGTGCATTTAAGAAGATACCTTTTTACATAATTTATTATATGGCATTTTGGAAGACGGTTTTAACAGCGGCAACGGGCTTGCCCAGCAACAAAAAAATTACAGGTCGTGCCAAGTTTAGGCTAGTTTTAGATTATTCTAGATATATGCTAGCATATAACTAGAATATTTCAAAAACCCACATAAGTGAGGGTTTGCCCTCGAGAGGCAGCCCAAAAAATCCAATTTACTTCCAGTTTGATGAAATTTTACTTTAAAGAGGCAGTCAATGTTGTTCTTGGTAGTTTTCAAGATAGAGGAACAGATAATTTGCCATTGATCAATGTTGTGCTTGATGGTCTTGAAGACATAGGAACAAATAATCTGCCTTTGGAGTGTGGAATTATATTGGACTATCCTTGGGCAGGGGCCATGTTAATCTTTGATGTATCGTTCCAATTTTTTCAGATGTCCTGAGGACTAAAGCTACATGTTGGGTCTTAGGAGGAGCATTAAACATTGGCTGTTCTCATAGAAAATGCCTGAAGGACTTGTTGTATGGCCTTTCGGCCAGTTCCATATCATAATGTATTCCACATGCGGCAACAAATGATCTCCACATTTCTAAACTTGGTTGATATGGCAAGGTTAATCTTGCATGGCCAAAAGGTCAACCAAGAATTTGCACTATAGGGGTGATTGCAAATTCTTGACTCATCAAGTACAAATAAAAACAACCTTCATCAATGCGCTGCGTAGAATCGCAAGAGCATAAAAGATAAGTTAGGCTGGTAGAGTCTGACCATGTACTAGATCCTTGCATTTACTTACAATTCTTCAACAAATGCGATTCTGGGAATGTGGCCTATCAAAAAACTGTTGAGCATCTTCTATCTTCTTTGGGTTAGCATACATGTCAATAAGACTATTGCCAACTGAAAAGTCAAACATAAACTGAGATGTCGAGATGTGCATGTGAAAGTGTTTTCCCTTGTCCAATGAAGCCATCTTAATACATGCACTCAGCAAGGAAAGAAAACTAACTTGATTGGGTATTACACCATCATCATTGCCTAAACATCTTAAAAACGTCATTTGCATCCCCATGGAACAATATCCCGTGCAAACAATTTGTAAAATACTTCTTGGCATCTTTAATCTTTGGCACATCTTGTGTACATGTCAATAAGGTTTTGCTTGTGACCAAATCTGTCTCATATCTGTCTTTTAGAATTCCAGCATGGATCTACTTCCCTTGTGATATATCACTACAAGCAGATAGGCTTCTTACAGAAATCACATTATTTGGTTCTATACCTTCCAATTTCATCTCTTCAAGGAGCAAAAACGTTTTTTTACTTTCTTGTAAAGAATATTCAGTTTGCATTCCATGAAATAACGCTTTGCAGTAGCATTCTGTCATGGAGACTATTTAAGCTCAAGAACTTGATATACATGTCAATGATCGCATTACTACCAATAAAGACATCCAGATTACAATTGGCATTAGGTGATTTGAGAATAAGAATAAATAAGAATAAGAATAAGAATAAGAATAAGAATAAGAATAAGAATAAGAATAAGAATAAGAATAAGAATAAGAATAAGAATAAGAATAAGAATGGTTTTTTATCGTCCACTGAGACCAATTGGCCTATAGGACCCGAGGAAGAGCCTTGACAAACTTATTCTTGTCCGGGTTAAAAACCCTCGCCAGAAGGGGTTTCGAGGGAAAAGACCGTGGCAATAATAAGAATCTTTGTCAAACCGTACAAGTATACATCATCATGAAATAAGCGTGTATGTACATGTCAAAGCGTGCAGAGGACATAGGTGATCTCGCATATCCATGACCTCACGAAGGTATGATCCTAGCACCGTCACGGATGCCGTGCTCAATGTCACATGTAGCGGTGGCGGGCGACCAACTCGGCATAAGCGGCGTCCGGATTTGACCATATGTTGGGCAACTTTGAAGGGTATGAGATTCATCCTCAATGACTCCCATTTGGCAGCATTGACGGAGACTGTCCTGACATGGCTCACCAATCCATCTGCCTGTCTCAATTCGAAGATGATGTGCCCCTATGCGAATGGAGGCAATGAGTGCGTCTTTTCATGGGCAAGTGGGTGTGCAGGTAGCATTGCGGGCCTCGTTCCAATGTGGGATTTATGTGGCGCTGGTAGTGTGCTGTCTTGACCTATTCAAGGGCGCTGGCATCCCAAAGCTTGATGATGAAGCAAGCATCAAGATATTGCCTCAAGCTATGGCGATCTTCCTCTGCTTTTGCACATGTATGCACCTCGTGCTCCCGCACACATCTAGCCATCCATTGAGCTCTCTTTTCCCTCAAGAGGCCTTGAGGTCTTTGTGGCCCCATTGCCATGATATAAGCTAGTTTAGGGAGGCGGCGTCGTCCATATTGACCACCTTACGAAAATAGACAATGTGGCGATCAAGGGGCAGCCCTCACGAAGAGGCAAGAATCTGTCTCCTGCGGTAGAATTTGATATGGGACTGTGGACTTCACCCCTAGTGCTCGTACCAAGAAGGCTTTCTGCACTGCTCCAAGTCATTCCAAGTAGCGAGGGATACTCTTGGGCCCCATACTTCAACCCCGTATAGAAGGACGGGGCTCCACTAAGACCTTGAGCGGTGTGTGGTGATGGGTCCAATCATACAACTCCGCTCTATGACTATTATTTTGCATTGCATATAGTGTCTTCCGGCCCGTGGTAACTTCGTAGCCGTATGGATGTGTCCCAAGTGCATAGTAGAAGGAAACTCCACTCCCAAATATTTGTATGTGGATGCTACTTGACATTACGCCCTCGATGGCGAAGGAGGGATCCTCGGTGATGTGAAGATGATATGAAAACCACCTTAGTCTTGGCCAAGTTGGACGCCGCATATCGATTCGGCTTGGCAAAATGTGTCGGGGCATCGATATGTCGTTGCATATCTCTTGGTGTGTAAGCTAGGAGGTCCACATCATTAGCATATATTAACGACTTAATGATTTGGTAGAGAAGGTGAGCCCCTCACCCCCATTATCAACAAGCCAGCTCTCAATTGATCAATGTAAAGCCCAAACAATGTTGGGGGAGAGGGCATCCACGACAAACCCGAATACTACTATCAAATGGTTGGCTTGTAAACTGCAACCGACCGAGCATCTTTCATATAGCCTATACTTCGCATTACGTCTTGAACAAGGAGATTGATTGTGCCAAGGCCGTTCGATAGTAACATGATAGTAAGCGCTAATGATGATGATCCCGATGTGGTAGAACTTAAAAGCCTATCGTGTCCTCCACTTTGGCTGCTGCTTGCAAGGCAGTGGGATATAACTAGCTAATCTGTACAAGATTAGTCTAGTATGAACCTTAAACAAAAATAAAAATACTCGTGACTTCCTAAGGCGGAGATATCCACGCCTACAAAGTGTGCATGTAAGGCAAAAAATTTTGCCCAACGGATGTGTGGTGAGTTGGTATAGGCCTAGTAATGCCAAAATAAATGTGCATTTGGTCAAGGGTTCAAACCTTGCCAATGTATGTTTATCTTTAGGAGTTGGTTCTTGGGGTTATATGATGGCGACCCAGGCGTGATAGAACTTAAAAGCCTATCACGTATCCTCCACTTTTGGCTGCCGCAAGGTGAGTGGGATATAGCTAGCTAATGCATTTACAAGATTAGTCTAGTATGGACCTTAAACAAAAAATAAAAAATACTAAGTGACTTCCTAAGGCGGGAGATATCCTGCCTACAAAGTGTGCATGTATGGCAAAAGTTTTGCCCAACGGATGTGTGGTGAGTTGGTATAGGCCTAGTAATGCCAAAATAAATGTGCATTTGGTTAGGGGTTCAAACCTTGCCAATGTATGTTTATCTTTGGGAGTTGGTTACTGGGGTTATATGATGATGATCCCCGACGTGGTAGAACTTAAAAGCCTATACGTGTCCTCCACTTTGGCTGCCGCAAGGCAGTGGGATATAGCTAGCTAATCTGTACAATATTAGTCTAGTATGGACCTTAAACAAAAAATAAAAAATAAGTGAGGAGCAACTTTGCCAAGCCAACTTCAAGTAAAGTGGTAAGTGGTGCGAGTCGATCTCTTCATCTCTATTAGTTGTTCCCACGGAAGTGCTTGGCGACATGTATATCCCTTTCGGGCACCGGCACGGCACATTCCCCCCGGTTTTCACGTCTACAAGTGCTCTTGCGTGCGGGGCGGGCCCAGCGTGCGGTCCATTTGCAGATTACCATGTCAAAGATACCCGCGAGCAAAAGCAATTGTCTACCATAGCGTGTGACGATTGTCATCGATGTCCGGTGGCCAAGCTCCTTACTGCGGGATGCGTACGGTGCAATATATCATCAGTCAAGGGATCAAATCTCATGGTTTGTTCTGCCCCGGTGTGCACATTGAAGTCTCCAAGGAGTATGACACTTCATCATATAGATCGACATAGGGGTCCAGAGCCTATCCACATCTGAGTGGGTGTGATAGAAGTTGCTTTACGCATGTGGAAAGTAGCGTCGCCACAAAGAGGAGTGCGCACTTGCGCGGTTTTACTGCGCACCCACAAGTACCAATTGTGCTTGTCTGTCTTGAACAAGGAGATTGATTGTGCCAAGGCCGTTCGATAGTAGCGTGCTTAATCATTGTCGTATTTTTGTTTAAGGTCATCATCATAGCGTGCAATCATTGAAGATTGAGTAGCGCTGGTATCCTGGCAAGTGGGGTATCCTGTGTCCTGCATGGTCCCATGTTTCCATAAGGAAGATGAGATCCATATCTGTGGCAACAGAGTTGAGACTATCTCCCTTCTGCCATGGGAAGCCCCGACAATTCCAGCACACCATGCGGAGGCACAATTCCTATTTGTTGGCGGGGGTTGGGGATTGATGATGGCGGCGAAGGGGGATGGCAGAAGTACAGGCAGCCTGAGATGTGCGAGCAACATAAGATGAAGCAACTTGAGCAGGGCGTGCGGCTGTAGCAGGTGAAGCAGTGGCATGGTCAGGGGCTGTTGGAGGGTTAGCAGGATTCGCAGCAGCATTTTGCGGCCTGAAAATTTGCATCTTACCCCGAATTAGTCCTGCAGCTCCTCCCTGTCTGCGAATGCTTTTAACTTTGGCCAACTCGTGCCTACGGTCTTCTTGTTGGGCCGGGGTCAGGTCTCGGTCAACATACAAAGGCGATTCCCTTCATTTTGCCTACCACGGCCTAGGATGGCGCTTTCACTTGCGCATCTCGTTGCGTGAGCGTGACTGACTACAGAGTGGGCGATGCATTTGGGCGCCATGGCGTCTCGCCCTAATAATGTGTACTGGCATGGGGAATGTCATTCGAGCAAGAATTAACATTTGGAGCCGGTTAATGAGGTCCCCCCCGCAATGGATCCATTTATCTTCTTCTAGGCCCAAAGAGTTAATGCATCCAATGAGAAGGTTCTCAAACGTTACCTCATTTGGCTTATATATTGAGATTGCATACCACGAAAAAAGTGATAAGCCTCCATGCCTTTGCTATGTTGTGCATATCCTCCAAGCATTATATTCCATGACACGACATCATTGGCAGGAAAACTGATAAACATGGGATGAGCATTATCTAAGCATCCACACTTGACATACCTGTGAATAAGTGAGTTGGCAGCAACCATGCTATGCATCGGACCATCAAATTTCAAATTTCAAAACATGTGGATGTCTCAACTTTCCTCCTCCTAGGTTTGATAAGGCAGCGCATGCATCGAAAAATGTAATATAAGCAGCGATTAATGCGGTTTCCACGCATCCCGGGACATGTGCTCAAAGGCTTAAAGAACACCTTTATTATTTCCCTCCTAGAAAATTTCCTGCAAGCATTGCACTCCACGAAATGGCATTCCTTGCATCCATTCTATCAAATGGCATGCAATCATTTCTCAATACGCCACATTTACCATATATATGATACGATTCATTGTTTATAGAGAAACTATTCAACTGATCAACAGCCTCTTAATTGTAGAACATGATCCAATTATCATATATTACATACAAATACATTGAAGAGCACGTTTAACCACCCAACCGGGTCCGCAAGGTTATAGCAATACAAATGGCAACTGGCTTGGCAGACAATATCTGGCTACTCCACGTAGACAATGAGTAAACAATATCTGGCTACTCCACGTAGCTCTCGAGCAAACATTCAATCCATAGCTACTCCACGTAGACCACAGATCAGAAAATAATTGCAAATCTGCAGAGTCGCTGTAGCAATAATTTGTGACCCCCTGTCACCTTTTTGGTCATTACTCCCTCATACGGATGAACTAGAATATGTGCCACCCCAATTCGGAAACTAGACTCCGAGCAGTTCCAATGAGGTAAAGGTTGCCTCAATCGGAGATTTGGTTGTGGAGATATGTCCAACTGAAGTTTCGGTTCTATTTATAGACCTCTCTGCGACTTTAGCCTTTTTTAGCATGCAGTTGCCTTTTTCTCAAAATATCTCCTTGCCTTTAATTAGATTATAGGACTTATCATATAGATATTATCTATGGCCTTTTTGTGCGAAATAGTCCGCCCCTTTTGCTTGATCATTGATTCCCCTTGATATCTCTCCAACCAATTTCCAGTGGTTATCCCTTGCCATAAAATGTTTGCCATACTTTGCCATATTTTTGCCACGCCTCCATAACCCTGGCGCCGTGGACCACTCCCCCGTGCTATGACTCCGTATCAGTCCATTTCTTCTCAAAAGGAGATCGTCCGCGATCGTCTGAGTACATTCCGGTTTGGTCCATCCCTTCTCAAGGCGGTTGTCCCATGTTCAACGTACACCTGGGAGTTCTTAGACCCTGCGAACTCAAGAATAGTTATATAAGTTATTGTACTTCCACAGTACCTTATACCCATTGGAACCTCCGCGTTTCCATTATTTTAGATCCATTGGAACCTCCTCGTTTCCATTATTTTAGATCCCTACAAAACTCTAAAAGCAGTTATGGATATCCGCGTACTTCCGCAGTACGATATACCCTTGTACCTCCGCGGTGCTTTAATATCTTTCGTACCTCCGCGGTACTACTTGATTGTATCTCCACGATACAGTATCTCCATGATACCAATCCACCATGGGTACACACAAGAAATAAAATTCTTATTCTCTATTCCGCATAAAGAAAATCAACTTACGAACTTTACCCATAAGTTCGTCATCCCATGGGAAATAATTTGAGATTCCAGCATCCAAATTTTTGCATCCATATCCTTGAATGACTTGTCGTAAAGTTCCTTCCCAGCGCTTATCACTAAGCAATCCTGCAATTAAGGTCAAGTGTTAGTATGACTTCCAAAGTCAAATATTTATACCACGGCCAACCGGCCTCTCAGATCACCACGATCTGACTCTGCAATCCCAAGCAAGATGCTTTTATTTATTCCATAATCCCTCAAAAGATCATAGGAATTCCCCAATAACCCTAACTCGTTCTCAATAAGTCGGTCCCTATACCCTTGAGGCATTCTCCCAAGGCAGGCGAGCTTTTCTTTTCCCTACTACCGATGCTCCAACTTCACTTGCAGCACTAGTCGTCAAAATCCTCCTTACCTTTAGTACCGATATATCAGTCTTTGTCCCAGAATTACACAAATTCTTGGAGCTCTAAAATTCCACTTTGGACGCCATGCTCCAAAATTCACCTGTTTACCCATATACTTCGCCCTTAACACTTCTTTAATGAAGTTAAACCCATCTATACTTGCAACACAAGCTTGCAAGGTTCTTGGATGATTCATTGTTTATAGAGAAACTATTCAACTGATCAACAGCCTCTTAATTGTAGAACATGATCCAATTATCATATATTACATACAAATACATTGAAGAGCACGTTTAACCACCCAACCGGGTCCACAAGGTTATAGCAATACAAATAGCAACTGGCTTGGCAGACAATATCTGGCTACTCCACGTAGACCATGAGTAAACAATATCTGGCGGCTACATGGAAGTTTTGGTTCTATTTATAGACCTCTCTGCGACTTTAGCCTTCATGCAGTTGCCTTTTTCTCAAAATATCTCCTTGCCTTTAATTAGATTATAGGACTTATCATATAGATATTATCTATGGCCTTTTTGTGCGAAATAGTCCGCCCCTTTGCTTGATCATTGATTCCCCTTGATATCTCTCCAACCAATTTCCAATGGTTATCCCTTGCCATAAAATATTTGCCATACTTTGCCATATTTATGCCACGCCCCCATAACCCTGGCGCCGTGGACCACTCCCCCGTGCTATGACTCCGTATCAATATATCAATAAGGGCAGTGCCAAGGGTACATCGGGTTCCCATCCAGATTTCATTATCTTGAAAGATAAATAAAATATAGCAAATGTATATATTGTCTATACTACCTCATCCTAAAGTAGATAATTTAGCTAGTACCCGGGGAGGATTCTATCTAAAATCAGCCCATAACTTCTTTTATATGGTCCGATGCTTAAAATTTGGAGTGTCCAAACTTGTCTGAGACAGCAAATAAAAAGACTTACCTACGTTAACAAAAGCATTGATTAAAAGGAAAAAATGACAAAAGCTTCTTACCTTATTGTATTGTTTCTCCCAAGGATCTATACGGAAGACCTTTGAAACGCGTGTTGTGTTGGATAAAGATGATGTTCGGTTATTACGGTAAAAGAGGCTCGCACATTAACGAGGGTGACAAACGGTTTAAAGGAGCTAGCAAGTTTTGAGTGGTTTTTGGAATATCCCAGGCATATACCAGCATATCCCTAGCATATGCCAGAAACCCATCTGAGCGAAGATTTGCCTCCCTATGGGCAATCCAAAAATAGGTTTCATCCAACTTATAATTACTATGTGACTATCCATAGCAGATTATTCACATTAAAAAAATAGGTTCTGTGCTCAAGCAAACAAAAAAGCAAGTTTCTAAGTTTTCACAAAGAGAATTTTAGAAAAGAAAGAAAGAAAGAATGATTTTTATCGTCCACTGAGACCAATCGGCCTATGGGAACCAGAAGGAGCGCAACAAACTTATTATTGTCCGGGTTAAAAAACCCCCGCCCCGAAGGGTTTTCGCGGGAAAAATCGTGGCAGTAATAAGAATGCTGTCAAACTGTACAAGTATACATTATCATGAAATAAATGTATATATACATGTCAAGTGTGTGCCCGAGGACATAGCTGATGTCGCATGTCCATAACCTCCTGAAGGTATGATCCCAGCACCCGTACGAAAGCCGTGCTCAATGTCACATGTAGCGGCTGGCCAAGCCTGACCAACTCAAAGCCATAAGCGTCCGATTTGATCATATCTTTGGGCAACTTTGAAGGGTATGAGATTCATCCTCAATGACTACAGAGCCTGTCCTGGCATGGCTCACCAATCCATCTGCCCGTCTCAATTCGAAGATGGGGTGCTCCTGTCCGAATGGCGGCAATGAGTCTGCGCCTTTTCATGGGCAAATTAGGTACACAGTTAACATTGCGGGCCTCTTCCAATGTGGGATTTATGTGGCGCTGGTAGTGTCTTTGTCTTGACTGTTCAAGGGCACCGCATCCCAAAGCTTGATGAGGAAGCAAGCGTCAAGATATCTTGCCTCAAGCTATGGCGATCTACCCTGTTTGCACATGTATGCACTTGTGCCCTTGCACATTCCATCTAGCCAACCGTTGAGCTCTCTTTTCCCTCCAGAAGGCCTTGAGGCGCTGCGGCCCCTTGCCATGATATACGTTAGGTTAGAGAGATGAGCATCGTCCATATTGACCATCTTCTGAAAATAGACAATGTGGCGATCAAGGGCCGCCCTCTGAAGAGGCAAGAATCCCGTCTCCTGCAGTAGAATTTGATATGGGACTGTGGACTTCACCCCTAGTGCTCGTACCAAGAAGGCTTTCTACACCTGCTCCAAGTCATTCCAAGTAGCGTGGAATACTACTGGGCCCCATATTTCGACCTCGTATAAAAGGACAGGCTCCACTAAGACCAGGCTTCACTAAGACTTTGAATAGGTTGACTGATGGGCCCAATCATACAACTCTGCTCTATGACTATTGTTTTGCATTGCATATAGTGCCTTCCAGCCCGCCGTCACTCGTAGCCATATGGATGTGTCCCATTGCATAGTAGAAGGAAACTCCACTCCCGAATATTTATATGTGGATGCCACTTCTACATTCTGCGCTCGGACATAGATAATTTTAGAAGCATAAAATTATCTATGTCTAGATAATTTTAGAAGCATAAAATTATCTATGTCTAGATAATTTATGCTTCTAAAATTATCTAGACATAGCCGATCAAGGATTGGAAGGCCATTGACCTAGAATAATTCTTGCGCCTCCCCCTATACTTGCCCATTTTTTGCAAAGGGCTGCCCTCACCTTGCAGAGCTCCTCCTTTCGGTTACACAATTGAAGAGGGGAGAGGTCCTCCTGTACTGAGAAACTAGTCCTCTGAGATGGTTTCTATGCTGAAGAACATGTAAGCGGCTAAGAGTGTCTTGAAACCGAACCAAAAGATGGCGAGGACGATCAGGTCTTGCCGCTCCCACCCTAGTAGCGGAGACAACTCCACCAACCTTCACATGCATGACATTAGTGAAAAAATGCAAAGCCACATCCATATCGGAATGGGCATCATCTTCTACCTCTATAACCCTATAATACGCAAGATTACGAAGATACCGATGCAACTTGCTCGCCCCGCTAGCTAGGAGGAAGTAGAGGAAATAGGATATGAAGTCAAGGTTGACACTGAAGAAGTTGGTACGTCTGATAATGATGCACCAAAAAGGTATTCATACTTTGTTGTTGACAACTTCCTGCTTCTAACATTTTGTTCGATAAGTTCGATTCCATATTTTGCAGGCGAAAATGTAAAAAAATTTGATAAAGTCGGAATGATGCAGACAACCATGTGAAAGGATGACAAGCACACGTTGTCATATGATAAACATCGATGGTTTTTATTTGCTTAAGGAATTGCAACCTCCAACAAAGTTTTGAACATGCATCTTCAGTCTCCAAAATCGATTTTATCAGTTCACTTGATTGATATCATCAAAGTAATTCCATGTGGCGCTTGGTTGATTGGTTTGTTTTAACCAAGTTCGTTATTTTGCAGGTCATTTGCTTTTCTTCTGAAGCACATCTTTTTGGGAAACATTCAAGCAACTACTCAGAGGTACTTCTTCATAAAGTTCCATGTTAGTGTGCGTTCAAAAACCTTCATAGATGATACAAGACATGATGATGCCAAACAAACTAAAGGTCCTCTATTAGGTTTGTCAGTGATGCTACAAAACTGGTTTATATTATTCTCTTCTCTGTCCAATTTGTCTTCATGAAATCTATTGTTTTCCTTGCCTTTAGCAGTGTATGCAAAGTGAAGATGCGATACACAACCGATATACAACATAATTATGAGGCTTAAAGACAGTATGAGAAACAACTTGGACCTCTAGTAATCAATATCTTCTCAAGAACTCTAACTC
Organism: Isoetes taiwanensis; assembly: GCA_021234155.1. Classification (NCBI taxonomy): domain Eukaryota; kingdom Viridiplantae; phylum Streptophyta; class Lycopodiopsida; order Isoetales; family Isoetaceae; genus Isoetes; species Isoetes taiwanensis. The sequence continues at coordinate 59,391 of JAJEKV010000499.1, forward strand.
AGCCAGGTTTATTTGAAGCAGTATGGGAATTTGATGCATTAGAGGGTGTCAATGGCAAAAATTATGTCAAAGAGACATTCTTCTAGAGGATATGTGTCAAAAGAGGCATTTTAATTCAAGAAAATGTGTCAAAAGAGCCTTAAAATTTTTAAAATATGTCATTGGACACACCATAAGATATAAAGTGTGTCCAAAAAAAATTATTATAGCTTACGTGGCTACCTACAACCTCATTTCAATTAAATATGGAAAAATCCTTATATACATCAATTTCTCTCTTCATAAGAGATATTAGACCCGTGACATATATTCTAAAAACATAAACTTTGCAAATCATATTCCTAGGTTGCACATTCGATTTCTTGCTCCTTGGATAGATCCCCATAGTGATAATGATTGTCATGAAGTTTATAAAATATTATTCAATACACTGAAGGTAAAATAAGGAGAATTCATTAATTTTTATTTCATACTTGTCATTCTATTACTATATGATCTTAGCCATTTCTCATAGTCAAATGCTTATTTTTAATTATTGTTAAATGTAAAAGCAAGATTTTATTTGATTAACTTTAAAATGTTCAAAATACGTCAAATGAGATGTCAGAAATTTAGAAATATGTCAATTGACACGCCAAATTTTGAAAAGATGTATCAATAGATAAATGCTATATAATTTGAATTTTCCACTGTGGTTTGAAGAGTAATATGTGTTTTTTAACCTTGTTATTTTGTACAGTTCTACTGTTAAGACCCTACAAGTCCATAGCTTTCTATTAATAAAAAGATGGAAGCTAAAGCAGCTTCATCTTCTTCTTCTAATGGTTGCGCTTGTATATTTGCTCCGGGGTGGATTTTTGGAACAGAGAGAGAAAATTTGTTTTAATAGCATATTCTTTTAGAATTTGAAAACGATGATCTTTGATACAATATTTTGATTCGATTCCTTTAGTATATGTTGTATTATGTTGCATATTTTTCTTAATATACTTCATATATGGATTGGATAACCTATTAATTTTTAAAATGAATTAATATATGTGTGTACTTCATATAGGGATTGGATAACATATTAAATTTTAAATTGAATGAATGTGTGTATTCTACTTTTGATTGAATTTGTGCATTTTATTTTGCTTCGTTAAATGGATTGAATGCGGATGGATACCTTGTTTTGGGATCTAAATGCAAGACTTCAGAGTAGAAACGTAAAAGATATGATCCCTTAAATGGATTAAGTGGGGTTTGATAAGTGGAATTTGAACGTACGATTCATGTTTATAAATTAAACGATTTATCTTGCCCTCTAATTTACTACTTATAACTTTCTTTTTCTCATTTATCATTTATTAAGCTATAATGATTAATTGTTACCGAGAGGAAGGCGATTGTAACTTAGAAGAAGAACTCGTCAAGAAAATGTGTCGTGGATGTGGCATTATAAAGGAAAAAGTTAGTATACTTTATAGCCACTAGGCATCAAATACGAGGATATAAACAAATAAGATCACACATAAGTAAAGCTTCAAAAAGTCATATCTACAAGGCCATACCTTTCAATTATTAAAATAATAGAGATTTACATGTCACGAATGGATCATACTATTGTGTTGCACGAAATGCTCAACACCACAATCAATTTTCCAGCTTATGCTGCCAAAAAATGGGACAACAAACCAAGTGGCTCCAAATACAAGCTATCGTGCATGCAAACATCAAATGATGAGAAACTGTGATGCATTAAACTAGAATACAAAAATGATGCGCTCGTTAGGCAGGGCTGGGTGGTTGCTTGTAGAGCAAAATAAGCCCTTTAATTCATGCTTTAGTAAAGGTGTTCAGAGCAAATGGGTTGGCACTATACATACCTTGTGTTGCAAGTGGTCATATGCTTTATTATAAGATATATTGATACCTACAATCATGCCCCCACTATCTCTTCTCATCTTCCCTTGCTTCCATTGAGTTAGAGAATGTTTTTTTCTCATAATTGAACATCATAATTCTAGTACTTCCTTTCCACGCTTGTTCTTCTAGACTTTCCTCACTTTTGGCAATAAAAAATTCGAAAGTTGTTTGTGACACAATTAATACTTTACAATGAAAACTATGGTCCTCTTATGGCTCTAAGGTTAACTAGGGCTATATGCTTGTGGGTAGATGGACAAAGAGGAATATACCTATATAAATTTGGAATGTTTCATATTACGTGCATCAAGATATTGGAGCAACATACAAATATTGCAAGGACAACATTGAATATTAAAATTATTAACAACTAATATTAATATGGTTGATAATGGGTCACAAACCTTTGCATCGCAACCCAACAATCCAGACTTTCTAGGAGAATCGGATCTTCCAAAAACAAGTTCGGATCTTCGTCGAAAGGCTAAGTTGTCCGGTTAAGACCTCCTACTTAGTCGCTAGGGGTATCCTAGCCGCAGAATTAAAATCCCTTTGTCAAAAAGTTTGAAACAATATAAAGAAGAGTTGAACCTTAGAAAGAATATAGAAAAACTTGCTCCTTATGCTAAATTACTTGTAGAGCAGAACAACTTGGATTGCCTTTAGAACTTATAGCTGAATAACTAAAATTCTCTCATTTCATAGCCATTGCCTTAAAGCTAATATTGAGCCTATTGTAGAATCCCGATAGGCCCAGAGAAGACCAAACAGTTGGGTAGCAAAAAAGCTTGCTTGTTGCGGTGTTATAAGCTTGAGCCGGAGTTGGGTGGATCAGTTGTGCTAGATGAGCCAATTCTAAGATTGTAAACCGCTCATTATCTCTTAAACTTTGTTGTGTTTCTGAGTAGGAATAATTCATATCACCTTCATTAAATATCCTGCATTAAAGGTATGGCTTAGTACTTTACCTGGCCTGTTGCATTGTATCTAGTTTCATGTTACCAGATGAAGGAAAGAAAGAAGCCAAAAAGCAATCTAAACCCCTTCTTCATGGTATCGATTGTAAGCCCACAGTTATATATTCAATAACTTTCTTGTTCTAATTTTCTGTTCTTAAACATTTGCTTTATTTCTAGGCTTCTTTGAATGGGCAACTGGTTATATGAGTCTTACTTGGAAGTTCAAAACTATTTTTTACACTTGAAGATTTTAGGAGATGAATTTATAGAGCAAAATTATGGTGTGGAAAAAATGGAATTGTGATTGATCAAAAAAAAAAGTTAGACTTGAAATCATAGGATTTTCAAAATTATCATACAGCACCCAATCTTAAGTCTAGCTCCTTGATCAAGGACATGATCATTCAATGGATTGGGAATGGCATTCCATCACTAATAAAGAAGTATTAATTGCAAAGAGGAGGGCTCACTAAAACATGAGGTATGACACTAGATTATTCTATATGTGATAGTGCTCTGTCCTTTTTATTTTTATTCTTAAATTCAATATTCAATTTGGTCTTTTGTGTGCTTTTTCAAGGTGAGCCATCCCAAATCTTTACTATTAGTCGAGGATCCTTGGGTTGTCCCTTGGCTCCCTTTGCTCTTCACTATTGCTGCAGAAGTGTTGTCTCAGCTCTTTGATGTTGCAGCTCGAGATGGTCTCATCTAGGGTCTACCCATGTTGGATGGTTCTCGGGAGGTGTGTATGTCGTATCTTGATGACACTTTCCTTTTCTCATGGCCAATGATGAAAACCTACATAATGCTAAGTCTGCTCCTAGATACTTTCTCCTTGGCTCTGCGGGGTTCTTGTAGGTTGGAGAAAGTGCACTACTCTATGGACCTTTGGATAGTGATGTTCCCTTTTGTATTCTTGACTACCCCTAGATGGTGCTTCCTCATGGTCAACCCACAAAACTTTGGGCATGCGTGGGGGTGCATGTTTACGCCTCATGTGCTTGGGATGAGATCATTCAAGGTCTTGAAAAACATTTGTTTTGGTGGAAGGTGGCTAAGTTATCTGCACCGGTAGGATCCACGGTGTGGCAAAATCGTCCCTAGCAACACCCATGTCTATATGGCATATGTCTTATGGCTCCTCAATGTAAGATGAATGAGATTGTGTGTATTGTCAAGAAATTCATCTAGGGTGGTACATGAAGGTGTTGTTTGTAAGGTATATCCGGCTAAGTGCATTAAGCCTAAAGGCGGTGGGTGGCCTTGGAATGTTGGATTTCCGTCTTCAAAGTCGGTCGTGATCTCAAAGTTCATTTGGAGGCTTCTCCTTGGTAAAGATGACTCTCGGCTTGAGGTTGGTGCGGCAATCACTTCTACAAGATTTCCCCTTCTACAAGACAACTATTAAGCCTAGTCTCCCATGGGCTTTGTTGTACCCTCTGCATCCATATCCAAATGCTTCCCCATTCCTTAAAGGTGCCGCTTTGCTTCTTGGGATGCGGTTAGATCTTTATTCCATGTTAATCCCAAGCTTGTGCTTCATTGTCAATGTCATCTTTGGCTTCCCCCTTACCAAGGTACACATGATGCCACCTTTATGTGCACTTGTACATCCAAAGACCCAATTGCGTTGGCGGCTAGTCGGGTTTTAACGATTGCAACTTGGTATGATTCCCGTCATCTTTTTTATCATGGGAGGCTTTTCGGGACGAGATTGCTCACGTTATACGATGGAATTGGCTAATGTGGGCTAGGGTGGGCGCTTTTTGCCATCCATTGTGCAAAGAACCACAGTGATGTGCCTATTTGGATATGTGATGCACGTGTTAAGCCATTGAAGTTTGTTTCTTCGATGTACAGGCTGATTTTGGATTGTGAGCCTCTCCCCTCAGCCTTTACAATTATCGTTATAATTAACCAATGGATGCTTATCGCTACATTAGGACCCTAAGTATTACATCCCTTACTATGTTTTGTTATGTTTGCTAGGGTTGACGCAGATTCATTCACCTTATTGTAATGCTGAGATCAAGGAAAATGGCTTACGTCTAGGGTTTGGCCCTCAGTAGGTCAGGGCTGAGATGTCATGTCATGTAGCTCCAATGAGAAATATCCCTGGCGAGTCACAAATAGGATGGAGCCACGCGAAAATGGTTCCATACCTAAGGTTGCCAAAGTTATATATATAATGACTTAGCCATGCCCTCTTCTCACACAATTGTATATAAGGCTACTAAGGTAGGCTTGTATAGTGACATGGCAATGTCACATTATCCCTCCCCTTAGCATAATGTTCTTGATCTCATCTCGCATTCGTCGAGGATTATTTGCTGCAGCACAGCCTAATGCAATAGACCCAGGTGTGTGTGCGGATGGGAGAAATAGAATCTACCCCAAAACATCTGCAGGGCAATGGAGGCACTAGGAGCAAGCAGGAATTCTTCGGGAGCAGGTATTTTGAGTAGATTTTTTAATGGATCACTTGAAAGTGCATTCCAAATGAGTTAGCATCTCGTATCTCGAGTAAAACCATTCTAGAACCCTCAGTTCGGATTATGAACCTTAATCAATGAACCCTAAATTGTAAGTTAGATGCATATATTTAGGATTAGATATTATTCTTGTCATTTATCATGCAATATATATAATGTTGGGTGATATCATGTTTGCTCCTCTTGAATTGGGAATGGGGGTAGAGACCTAGTAGCCATTATTTAGATGATGCTCCTAATTTAGACAGCTTAGTTCCTATTATATGCAATCTGTGCAGAGAGCCCACAAGACTATGAGGCTATGAAGTTACTAAGTGCCACACAATGGAGTTAGTGGTAAAGTAGGGGCCCCTGCTGAGTGCGGATACTGGAGACCCTTATAGTCAGTCACTGTGAGAGGGCCGGGTATGAATCCGACACTTCTTGGATAGTGCACCGATTAAAAAGGCTCGTAGGCTCTAGATGATTTTTCTTTTTTATGTACTCAATTCAATTGCTGCTATGGTACTGCACTTATCAAGATTCTCACTGTATCAACCAAGATTTAGCAACACTAGCTTCCAAAATATTCTTCTATACTTTGTGCCGGGCATTAGCTCCATTCTGATAATTATTTGTTGCCTTGGTAGATGTGCCTAGAAGGTATGTTACCAGATGAAGTCTCTTATATCTGTGTTTTTCACCGGCTTGCACTGAATTGCCCACCCCATCACAGAATCTCTAGTAACTTTCACTACGCTGTCATTGACAGTTTTCCTTCTTCTGTGTTCTTTCACTTTATGGGCATATAGAAGGACCCCATTTTGGTTCAGTTTAGCATATTCAGGAGCCACATTCCAGGAACTTGGTGCTTTTACAACTAGTATTGTTTCTTACCAATGGTTTTCTATTTCAAATACCATACTTCGAACAACACTTAGATTTGGTTGTAATTTCAGAAAAGCTTTGGTAAAGTGGGATTTGAAAAGGAGGAGTCAAGGCCTTCTGTCCAGAGAGTCTCTTAATTGGCAATGTTTTTGGAGCTCCACCTTAGGGTTTGATATGCTTTTTCAAGGCTTATAAGAGAATGGTTCTCCCTTACTTAGCTTTGTGCATTCTAACAAAACTTATGATCTAGGCTAGAACCAACAGCAGAGAACAAGAGAGAAATAGAACTACAGCGAAAACTCAGAAAATGAAAGATGATGGATTGGATATTTTTTTTCGATGCTGCAAAAGATAGTCACACATGTGACGTGTAGAGCATAACACATGATTACCTTATCTTAAACCCACTTCATATACGGTGGTAGGGCGGATCCCATATGGATATTTATCCCATATATTTTGGCTTCTCGTGGACATAAAAAATTCTCTCTACCTATCTATCTACCCACCTACTTATCTATCTATCTATCTATCTATCTTATAAGCACTTTGACTTTTCCCATTCTCAAACCATACCTTGGACCATTTTACTTAATGCAAACATAGGCCAACATCATCTGAAAATGCCCTTTTGTTGTTTGGGTCCCATGGCCAATTTGGTCTCCATGGACGTTAAAAAATCTATCTACGTATCTTCCATAGAAATAGTACAATCTTTGTGCTAGTTGGAGGTGTCAGGGCTTTCTGCAGACTTGTATTTTACATGCCAAAAGATCCAAGTTTGTATTGTTAGTATTATCATCACTATCCAACTTTTATACTGATCTCTTCATCATCAATAGGTTTATCGATCTTTTCACTTCTAAATTGTTCCAAATCTTCAGCATAGCTCTTTGCTCATTGATACAATTAACTCCCAACCTATGACTTACAACTTATAGTATTGGCTACTACTAAGTGACTTAGCATGCATTATATTGTGAATCCATGAACTTGGCTTCTTACTAGTCCTTGAAGGGCTATAAATCTTTCTAGAAACTATGTTCGGATTTGCGTTTGGTAGTTATACAAGGGGCACAAATCATGACATTAGAACTTTATTGGTACCATCCATCTTATTGATGGCAAAAGAGTCACACATTTGCATCATTGTGCATTACGGAATCGTACAATAAGCTTTCATTTCCTTCAAAATTGCATTTTTAATAAAAAATGACACACATCTAATTCGTTATATGTTACTACAATGAACAATAAGTAAACATAAATGAACTGTCAAGGACAAGGGCAAGCAAGAACTATCATTAGGATGAGGTTGAATGTAAAAACCCATGCATCTAGCGCCAGAAGGGTCTCCATTGCATGCATCCCAAGAGACTAAAGTGATGACTTAGTTTATTGTAAGAAATGTCAATGCTCTTATACCGTGGGGAGCCTTACTAGTTTGTTACTTGCAACTTTGATATCTCGGACTTTTAGTAGATCAATCGAATTGGGAGCAATTGCAACTTGTTAGTTGATAAATGCAACTCCCAAGGCATCTTAGAGATCAATTGGGTGTAGGGATCTCTTAAATGTTAGTTTAAATGGGCCATATAAGCACTAATAATATGTACCGTTACCATCTCAAGAATAAACCTTGGCACGACAAACCTTGTACCTTAGTTAAGGCAAGCCTGCTCAACAGATGAATCATTAATGGTTAAAAATATTTTACTAAATGAGTAAAAGGAATGGCCAAAGTCTTGACTTGAGAACTCCAGGCTCTTCAATCAGATCTTCAGCACCATCTTCTCCGGGCACAAGAATGCTATCCGCATTGCTGATTTATATCGGCATGAAACCCCTACATTTCATGTTGGTGATCTTATCTGGCTTCTGCGTAGGGATAATCCTACCTCACGTCCCTACATCAGGCTGGACTATCGCTGCCTTGGCCTTTACTGGATCACGGCTCAGATCATCGATGTGGCATTCCATCATGTATGTATAATTCATCCAAGTCGCGATGTGGCATTCCATCATGTATCTATAATTCTGACACAGTAAATTCCATCATGTATGTATAATTCATCCAAGCTGCAAAATAGCTTTTCAAAGTACTTGTGTGAAAACTTAGAAGAAACACTCACAAGCCTCTAAACTGCCATGCTTAAAGTCATATGTTCAACATCTCGTTGTGAAAGTGGCCATGATCATTGTAAAGTTAGTGGGAGAAGGACCCACTTCAGCCATATATAGTAGTGGGGGCAGGTCCCATATGGGTATTTGTCCCATATGTTTCGGCTTCTTGTGGACATAAAAAATTCTACCTACCTACCTACCTATCTACCCACCTACCTATCTATCTATCTATCTATCTTATAAGCACTTTGACTTTTCCCATTCTCAAAGCATACATTGGACCATCTGAAAATCCCCTTTTGTTATTTGGGTCCCATGGCCAATTTGGTCTTCGTGGATGTTAAAAAACCTATCTATCTATCTTCCACAGAAATAGTACAATCTTTGTGCTCTTCACAGTTGGAGGTGTCAGGACTTTCCGCAGACTTGTGTTTTACATGTTGAAAGATCCAAGTTTGTATTGTTAATGTTATCGTCACTATCCAACTTTTATACTGATCTCTTCATCATCAATAGGTTTATCGATCTTTTCAGTTCTAAATTGTTCCAAATCTTCAGCAGAGCTCTTTGCTCATTGCTACAATTAACTCCCAACTTATGACTTACAACTTATAGTATTGGCTACTACTAAGTGTCTTGGCATGCACTATATTGTAAATCCATGAACTTGGCTTCTTACTAGTCCTTGGAGGGTATAAATCTTTCTAGAAACGATGTTCGGATTTGTGTTTGGTAATTCTATAAGGGGCACAAATCATGACGTTAGAACTTTATTGGTACCATCCATCTTATTGATGGCAAAAGGGTCACACACCTGCATCATTATGTATTACGGAATCGTACAGTAAGCTTTCATTTCCTTTAAAATTGCATTTTTACAAAAATGACACACATCCAATTCGTTATATGTTACTACAATGAATAATAAGTAAACATAAATAAACTGTCAAAGACAAGGGCAAGCAAGGACTATCATTAGGCTGAGGTTGAATGTAAAAACCCATGCATCTAGCTCCAGAAGGGTCTCCATTGCATGCATCCCACGAGACTGAAGTGATGACTTAGTTTATTGTAAGAAATGCCAATGCTCCTTATACTCGTGGGAGCCTTACTAGTTTGTTACTTGCAACTTTGATATTTCAGACTTTTTAGTAGATCAATCTGACTTGGGAGCAATTGCAACTTGTTAATTGATAAATGCAACTCCCAAGGCATCTTAGAAACCCAATTGCAGGTCGTAGGGATCTCTTAAATGTTAATGTGAATGGGCCATATAAGCACTAATAATGTGTACCGTTACCATCTCAAGAATAAACCTTGCAGCAAACCTTGTACCTTAGTTAAGGCAAGCCTGCTCAACAGATGAATCATTAATGGTTACAAACATTTTACTAAATGGGTAAAAGGAATGGCCAAAGTCTCGACTTGAGAACTCAAGGCTCTTCAATCAGATCTTCAGCACCATCTTCTCCGGGCAAAAGAATGCTATCGGCATTGCTGATTTATATCAGTAGGAAACCCCTACATTTCATGTTGGTGATCTTATCTGGCTTCTGCATAGGGATAATCCTACCTCACGTCCCTACATCAGGCTGGACTATCGCTATACCTTGGTCTTTACTGGATCACGGCTCAGATCAGCGATGTGGCATTCCATCATGTATGTATAATTCTGATATGGTAAATTCCATCATGTACGTATAATTCATCCAAGCTGCAAAATAGTTTTTCAAAGTACTTGTGTGAAAGCTTAGAAGAAACACTCACAAGCCTCGAAACTGCCATGCTTAAAGTCATATTTTCAACATCTCGCTGTGAAAGTGGCCATGATCATTGTAAAGTTAGTGGGAGAAGGACCCACTTCAGCCATATATAGTAGTGGGGGCAGGTCCCATATGGGTATTTGTCCCATATGTTTCAGCTTCTCGTGGATATAAAAAATTCTACCTACCTACCTATCTACCCACCTACCTATCTATCTATCTTATAAGCACTTTGACTTTTCCCATTCTCAAAGCATACATTGGACCATCTGAAAATGATTTGGGTCCCATGCCAATTTGGTCTTCGTTGACGTTAAAAAACCTATCTATCTATCTTCCACAGAAATAGTACAATCTTTGTGCTCTTCACAGTTGTGTTTTACATGTTGAAAGATCCAAGTTTATATTGTTAATGTTATCGTCACTATCCAACTTTTATACTGATCTCTTCATCATAGGTTTATCGACCTTTTCACTTCTAAATTGTTCCAAATCTTCAGCAGAGCTCTTTGCTCATTGCTACTATTAACTCCCAACTTATGACCAGTTACAACTTATAGTATTGGCTACTACTAAAGTGTCGTGTGCTATATTGTGAATCCATGAACTTGGCTCCTTACTAGTTCTTAGAGTGCTGTAAACCCTTCTAGAAACTATGTTCAGATTTGCGTTTGGTAGTATCTAACTGCTTGTGAATTGAGAGTGACCATGGGAAGTTCTCCTTCAGCTTTGTCCATGACTTCAATATCCCTCTTGACCTGTATCTTGAACTCGAGATGGAAGCTTTGCAATATCGGAACTCAACCTTGGTCATCGTTGCACCGTTTTAGTTCCACCAAGGTCTTATATGGAGGAGTTATTGTTCTGAGGCGTTCATTTGAAGGTATTTTGACTTGTATACCATGTGGTGGCTTTTACAACATGTGTGTGTCAATTTGTTTTACTTTCTTATCTGGCTAGCCTCATTAGATTCCACCCCAATTTGGCTCTCTCGACCTCCATCTCCTCTTGACCCTTGGCCATAACCTCACATTTCCCTTAGATCCCACACGTTTTGACTTCTCCATTCGAACCTAGCCATCTTATCTCTTTCTATATTTGAGCCTCTTTTTTGCTAGACCCGCAATGTCTTCGGCTAGCTATCACGATCCTACTTGGTATAGTACGTGTTGTAGCTCTTTGACCTATGCCTTGTTCATGATGTTGTTGTGTCTCGTTAATAGTATGAAGGACATTTACTTGTTTTTGCGTTTGCTCCATTATCATGAGGTCTATTGAGAATTGCATTTATAACCATTTACTATCTAGGCTGTTATGTGGCTGAGTTAGTGTTTTGAGTTATTGTTATGTTGCAGTGCTTACTATACCTCTTTAGAGTGTTGTCAATGTTCTCACTTTGACCTTGAGCCTGACTTCCACTTGATAAACTGCTTCATGTTTTTTACCATGGACATTGGGGCTTTAGGTCCAACCTGGATATGTTTTTTATGTCATTGCATCACCACTCATTTCTACTCTACTGGCTTCGCTCCTACCTTACCTGTTTTAGTCTTCACCTTTGCTCTCCCACTCGTGTTCAAGAACATTCCACCGACCTTATGAACATCCTCGCTATGGAATCTGATTTCGACTTCAATCTCAATTTTATTCTTGACCTTCCACTTGATTTAGTGCTCACATATTTGCAACTTCTACCGCCACCTCGTCCCTCATTCTTGTAAATACTATTCATATTGAGGCATCTATTCATGAATATACATGTGGTATCCTCTTTCTTTTCGACATCCCATTCAGAACTATCATTTTTCGGTTATTTAACATTTCCATATTGTTTTTGTCAACATGCCATACATCCATCTATAACCATATCCATTTCCTTAATTGACATATTATTATGGACTATTGTTCAAGGGGATTTGTCTACGCTTTAGTTAGGTGCCTAGCATAGTTATTTCGAACGTTAATCATGGAGATTTGCATTTGGTTATATGCTTGGCATAGCATGTTTCACGTCCATTTATTATTCCAATCCTTCTATTTTATTGAACATTTTCTGTCACCAAGCCCTTTCTGGCCTCTCTCACTTCATTTGTTTATTTAAAGTCCTATGTTTCTCAACCCAATAAATCAATGCACCGAGTTTGTTATATTGGAGCTCTTGTGGTATTCTAATTTTAACAAGCATCTTTATTTTCTCCATGTATATTTTGTATCGCCTTACCATTCTTTGTCTTCTGCATTTTGTCAGCGTATAATCCAATGGATCTTTGGGTATTAGGGTTATCTAGGCACTCTCGTCTTAAACTTTTCATTGCAGTGGTCATATGGTTTCTTATTTCCGATGCGTATTTGATGCATTTTTTCTACTTCCAATATGTGCTTGTAAATTATGTTGCTAGACGTATTTTCTCTTTGGATGCTATGTTGTTAAGTTATCGTTTTCTGCAAAATTAACTTACTTCACCTTAGAGGGATATGACCTATTTTTGCATTGGTGCTCTTGCTATTTAAGTTGCTTCACCTTAGAGGGATATGGCCTGTTTTGCATTAATGGACTTGTAAATTGGTTCATGTCTTTTTCCCTTTTTAGACCTATTGTTCCAACGTTGTTCCTAGATAGCAACATGTTCTTAACATGTGCAACCAAGGATACTATACTATTTTGCACAATGGTTATTTTCTTTAAACTCCATACCATTGTTTATGTTGATCATGTAATATCATGGACAAATTTGTTAGAGAACCTTCACATATTTTATAGTTGACATATGCCTATGTGATCATCCACCCGGAGTTTTCCATTTTAAGTCTGCGTTTGATAATTTTGCATATTTAGTTTTATTTTGGATATATATCGTTCCACACTACATTGAGTTTTTGTTACATGGGTTTATATTGAAAACATTCTCGTTTGGCCTCGCCAGCAGGATACCATAACATTGGCTTATTTGTGACAGTTGCGTTTCAAGCATTGGTGAACTTGCTTTACTAATAATATGTCACTAGGTTTTTATTGTTCCATTTGGATTCAGTTGACGGGGTATTTGCCAATTGTTTACTATACCTTATTAAAGTATTATATGCATTCTCCTGTTGATCAACATCCACTTTGATGAACCATTCACGTTCCTTGCCATGTCTGTTCAGCTTTGATGTCCAAGCTTAATATGTTGTTAAAGTATTCGATTTGTTTTATCACCGCCCATTTCTTCTTGTTTACATTCACATTCAGATATACGTCATTACGTTGTAGGATTTACCATTCAGAATGTAAATATTCCCCACAATATCCATCCAGGTTAAAAACCTGGCCATGATACTCTTAATTGGTTGGATTTTTGGAAAGAAGATATATGTATTGAAAAAAATCAGCTTTATGAATTTGTTATAGGATCTAAGACTTTACATAATTCATATACACTTTACAGATTATATAAATTGGACTTTCACATGTTATTACTTTTTTGTAACTTCATGTCTTTGATTCATAATACAGATTATAATGGTAAGATCTCACCCAATATTTTTTATGATTAGCCGAAGCTCATATATTTCCCATACATATTACTGCTTGTAGTAGCAATCATGAGCCAATATTGTAACCTTGAACCAGACCTTAGCTATCTTAATATTCACCTCCACTCTCCTATTCTTGTTCCAGACCATCTCATAGAACTTATGAACCTATTTGCTAGGGACTTCTATTTGATGTCAACCTCATTTTTCTTCTTGACCTTTCTCTTGACTTTGCGCTAATATGTCTGCAACCTCTAACTTTAACTCGTCCCTCATTTTTTGTAATAATTGCTTATACAATTTGTTTTTGCTTATGTTTGGTCAATATCTAGTCGGACATTTCACATGACCGCGAGTCTATCGTTTTCATCATACTTTTTGTCTTAAAGCTTATATTCATGGGTTCTTGACCTTCTTCTTGACTTTTGTGCTCCAGGTATGCCGACCTCTACCTTAACCTCGTCCCTCGCTCTCGTAAAGTACTATTTATATTAGGGCATCTACTCAAAGGTTTTAGGCATGTTTTCAATTTTTCTTATAATGTCTCATTTCAAAACTATCGTGTCTCTTTTATTTCACATTTTCACATTGCTTTGCAAACGCGTTGGATTGCATTTTTATCATAAAGTATCTTTTATTTGGCAAAATTTAGTCTACATAATATTTCCTGTCGTCATTTTGTATAGTTTTAGGCTTTTCAGAAGGCAGTCTTGCCTCATAATTATATATCATTTCACGTTTTTCTCGTTATAGCATATTTGCTTTTGGCACTCTATTGAGTTTTTGTCACATGGGTTTTATATTGGATATATTCTTGTTTCTCGTTGTCTCTCTTGGACTCATTCTCTATAGTTTTCATTTTCTTGGGAAAGCAAATTCATGACTATTGATCATTCATTATGCTTTTGCATTCCTCGTCTTTCTGCTTCCCTCACACTTAATCAGTTAACTTGCCAAGACTCTTTTTTTATTGACCATATTGATTCATTCATTCGTTCTATTGTTAAGCTGGTTTCTTTATATTTATATTTGTTTTTCAGACTCCGACACATTTTTTATTGCATGATACAACCTCTTGATTTATCACAGACATGACTTATTACACCATCCTTGTCATTGACGTTTTTTACATTTCTATTGCAATCTTGTCCAGAATTTTCATCCTTGGCTCCATTGTCCTCGTAGCTCCACTTTGTCATATTGTTAGCCTCAAGAATTCCATTCTAACCTTGGAGCTCTCGCCCTTCATCTCCCCTCTATCCTTGGCCATAATCTTATCTTCGCCTTGGACCCTGTAGTTATTTCGTTTCCATGCTTCATTATGTAACATTTATGCTTGAAAATGTTCTTTTCCCTATCTTTGGTCATCACCTTGCCTTCTCCTTAGAAATTCCGACCCATTTTCGATAACCTAATTTACCCTTTTTGCCCTTATATATTAGCACATAGTTTTTACCATTCTCCCACGTTTCCTCTCTTTTTGCTAGATCTGCAGGGTCCACATGCGGATGCTCTGCTCATGGCCGCTCGCGGTCCTCATCCTCTCCGCGCTTCATCATTGGTGCTGGCGACTTCGCTCAACATCTCGATGTTTCCGTCCGGCGGGCTTGTAGATGGGGAAGTTCTCGGTGGTAGGCCGGGTTTTGTCTTCTCTATGAGTCCCTTCCTAGAATGGCATCAATCCGAGCCCCCGGATCGATATCGGAACGGGATAACGATTATATATGTGTTCTTCATTCTTCTGGTTGGTTATCGGTGTCTTCTCACAGCAGCTTCTCTTTCCTTGCCCATTGCTTCCCTCTTTTCCCGCCCTTTTATGTTGTTTGTGTTCATTTTTTTTTCCATATGTTTCTGTTCTATGCTGCCTCTATGTATTTTATTCCACCCGTGAGGTGTTGCTATTTTTCCCACCAGCTTGGTGGTGCTATATTCCATCCGCTGGGTGACACTGTTTATTTCCACCCGCAAGGTGACGCTCTTTTTTCCATTCTTTGTCTCCATTATCTCATCTTGATTGTTTGTCGTTGATTCGGTACACTTGCCCTGCTTGTTCTTTTTTTCCTAACCATTAATGGTTGTTTTCAGTGTTTGTTATTTTTTGCAGGCGTTCTACTCGCAGATTTACTCTCCTCGGGACCGCTCCTTTTTTCGTTCTCTCCTCAGGCCTCCTTTATTGTTTTTTTCTTGTGGGGCAGCTCGATGGTGTTCGTATGGTCAGCTCCCCACACATTTCTTCAAACCATTGTATATTGTTGTTGTGATGAATGACAAGCCTATCTATTTATCGGCCGGTTTTGTGTTCTCTGCAAGTCCCTTCCCAGAATAATAGTAATAATGTCTCATCATCCACTTTTGCACAATGTCCTTCACTTGTAGGCTCAAAATCTGACTGCAGAGGAAGAGGCAACATGAGTTGTCAAGGCCCCCGAATTACTTCAAAAAATGATTTGGTAAAGCCACTTGCCATGGTAAAAATAATAACTATTACATAGCAAAGACAGTATCTTCTTTCAATTTCTTGACTGTCCATGGGCAGCCATTGCTGCAGATAAATAGATGCATCCCAGCATTAGCTATAATTTGCTGAAGGATATTGTTTTCTTCAAGGTAATGCTCTCAATCTTATGAGGTTTATCTTAATATTTAATTGGTGAGGGCTGTTATGTGTTCTATCCATCTATAAAAATAAGCATCTTGGTATCGGAATTTTGGCCCCAACTATGTTCCTTGGTCTTGCTGGATGTGTTCTTTGATTATTCTTTTCTCAATTTTGGACCATTCTCTTCACTAGAGGTTTATATTACATTGTGAACTGCTCAGTTACAAATATTTCTTTCCATCTATTCTTTGGTGTTACATTTTCAAGCTTATAGACAACATGGATAAGACTGTCCAGAGAGTTGTTGAGTAGATAAGATCCATGGCATGAGAGATGCAAGTAATTGATATATGGATCTAAAGAATTAGCAATAAAACTCATGTTAGAGCCTAAGAGAATAGACAATGTTTATGTCGAAGTGCCATATATTTTATAATAATTCTCTGTAGGAAAAAAATGGATGTTGCTGCCATATAGAACTATGGTAAGAGTTATGACCTATTTTAAATAGGTACTAAAATGAGATATGATATGCTATGCTGTCCTTGCTCTACATTCTTCAAAATAGTCTCTACTAGGATTGATTGCTGGTCCATGGCAGTTTTGAATGTGTTTTATAGAAATCGATCAAGGTTATGATAATAATAGTTAAGAGGTTGTTCCTTTAAATTCAAATGTTAAGAGTTCGGGGCAACACGCTTCTGCTGTAAGACAACACAGTTCTGTTGTAAGGCACCAATCCCTTTCTAGGCTTTGTCCCTGTTTTGACCTCTTAGTTTTGTGGTTTCTGCTTGGATGTTTACCTTCATATTGTGTAATTGTACACTTCTGCATTCCATCATTTTTAGGTTATGGAGAATCATGTGTTTGATAAGGCATTCTATTGGGAAACTGAACGACGATTTGAAGATGGAGCAAAAGTGAGGATGAAGGGAGGTAGTTTGAATTTAAGAATGCATCCAGGTCCATGATATGCACATTTGTTTTATGTAAGCCTTTGCTTTTTTTTTTTTTTTTATTAGACAGTGTTTTGTTTGCATGTAATCCAGTTTGTGAGTTTATGTAATGTGAGTTTGTGTAATGTTACTGAAATGTTGTATTATATGAGACGTCGTATTATACATCGTCTTTGAAGCTGGCGTCTTTGTTAGATGAGCGCTCCTCTTTTAGGTAGACATTCAAAGAGCTGAAACCTCATTTTTGTATGTTGTTGTGGCATCCATATATTGCATCTGCACCTTCATCTTGGTAGTAGAACATCCCACAAGAAGAAATATGAGATGGTGAATGTTATGTGGAGATATGTTGCGTTCATTAGTACTCTAGAAAAATAAGCCTCTTAGTTGTTGAAGCATATATCCCCCTTTTTTTAAGTAAGAGCGGTTTATCATTAATTATAAAATCTCAAGTACATAGCATAGTATGTGCTTTGCTAGAGAAGCACACCAAAATGAACTTATGAAAACCAGCATAGAGCTTCATATTATAGGAATTATAAGCTCTAGAACATGGATAGGGAACAATCAGCAGCAAATAAGTAAATGCATAGAGCCGAGATGTTCATGTGTGAGAACAACTCCAAGATAGACCGTTTTGATGCAGAGATCAGTTGAAGTATCAATTTGCCTGTACTGTAAAATCCCGCAAACAAGTTAATCTTTCCCAAAAAATAATCTAGATCAAAATTAAACAAAAGTCGGAGCATGTTACTTTGAGGACCAAGGATGCGAAACTCAGAAATCAGAGAAGAAGACTGAGTTGAAGTAGGCATTAAATGCATCAGTTGAGCCAAAAATGTCGTGATCAGGGGACCAATTGTTGCTATAGAAGAGTCGGAATTTGTCCTTGTCCTCTAAAAGTATCAACAAGAATCCATATAGATCAGCAAGGAGTTTGTGGTTGTAGTACATTGTTCTGTATCTTGTCATCTATCTCTCTGTGAGTATAAAGTTGTGATTTGACAAGAATGCCCACAAGCAATGAACCTATACAACTTCCCTGCAGAATATGGCTGCCCATAAATCCTCACTTTCTTTTTGATATCTTTTGTGGCCTGTTCTCATAAGATAGGATTCCATTGAAGATGCAATGTTGTTCTTCATGGTCTGATCTTTTGCAGATTGACTGAATGGCAAGATGTCATCAAATTTCCTCCTTCCATCACCACGTAGAAAATCAAGATATTCTAGGATCATCAGAAAGAAAAGCATTAGAATCCACAACATTCAAAGTTGAAGCAAATAAATCATAATGACCTTTGTATTCTCCATGGTTCTCCCAATTCCTGTCATAGTTAGTCCCATATTTCTTTTTGTGTGCAGTGGCAATGGTTTCAAAGTCAAATTGAAAATGCATCTTTATCCAAAAGATAGAAGGTCTTTTCTTTCCATACAAGACACGATTTCTAGCTTTCCAAATATTCCAAAATGCAATGAAAATAACTGTATTTTGAAAATTATCATCATTTTGGATAAATGAAATAAAATTTCCATCATTCACAATACCAAATCTATCAGCAAT
Source organism: Isoetes taiwanensis (assembly GCA_021234155.1). Taxonomy (NCBI): domain Eukaryota; kingdom Viridiplantae; phylum Streptophyta; class Lycopodiopsida; order Isoetales; family Isoetaceae; genus Isoetes; species Isoetes taiwanensis. The sequence continues at coordinate 78,139 of JAJEKV010000499.1, forward strand.
CCAAGTCCAGAAGCCATTCAACTTGTTACAATAAAAGATATGAGTCATGTCCTCAATTCTATCACATCCCAAAGGCGGTTTGCCATAATGTTAGGATTTCTTTTAGATAAGGAGTACAGATTATTCAAGCTGCCATTGGCAAGAAGCCAGATAAAATAAGAATTTTTTGGTGGACAGAAAGAATTCCATACATTATGGAAAAGGATCTTAAGCTGAGTTTGATTAACGTGGTGCGGTCATACGGCGCTACCACACCGGATCCCATCGAACTCAGAAGTTAAGCGAATTGGGCTTGGAATGGGTGACCTCGGGGAAGTCCCGGTGTTACCCTAACCATGATTTTTTTTCGCTTTGCCCATCGCCGTGGTGGTTTAGTGGTAAAGGCCTTGGGTTGGGGTGACCCCACCAAGGTTCAAAACCCACTAGCTACCATCGGTGGGAGACATGGGTGGGTGCAAGTCCCACCAACTTTTGCCTTCAAAAAAAATAAAAATAAAAAAAATAATAGACCATTTAATCATAGCTTTTCCTGTTATCAAGATATTCTTAACTTTGTATTCCCCTTTACCATTTATGGTCGGTCTCATTACGGGATTAGGAGAAAGATTAGAGATAGGGCACGATATGAGTATATATCTTTTTGTCAGAGGAGGTACCCTTAATGATTTCTTTCAATCTAGTCCAAGAAATAATTCTCCCCCATGAGAAAAAGTCTCTGATGTAATGTAGACCAGCCTCATGCCATTTTTTATATATCCTTGGATGTTTAATAGCTAAATTTTGAAGAATTTTTGATCACCCGAGAATAGGGTTCAAAAGATAGGAAGATCATAATGTAACTTTTCTCTTGAAATGAATTGGAAGGTAGGGAGATAGAATTCGGGCCTTAATCAAATTACCCATCGAGGGCGAGAGATATTGGAGGCTGGTTTCATATGAATGAAGGCAGAGTGGGGTAACAAATGATGAATAGATGGATGCCCATAGGGATGACTTTGATTTATCCAGAATCTGATGAATTTATAAGCAGGAGATTGACTTCCATGAATAGCCTTCCAAACAAATTTCCCTGCAAGAGACTGAGCTTGAAGGAAAAGGTTCTTACAACCAAGACCACGAGCTCTTAGGCTTTACGGATAGAATTCAGGTTGACAAGGTTACTACCTTTCAAATGAAATTTCTAATAATTTTCTCCAGCTCAAGGTAAACACTTTTAGGAGCAAATAAAAGTTGTAGAAGTAAACATGAGAGCTTGCAAGGACAGAATTAGCAATAATGGTTCTACTAGCAAGAGCGAGATAATTCCTGTAGTTGTTCAACTTTTTCTTAATTCTCAATAGAATAGAGTCCCAAAGGCCTTTAATACTTTGATTCAAAGAAAGGGGCATACCCAGAAGTTTAGTAGCATGGCCAGATGGAATAACATTAATGCCATGGTTCTCTTCTTATAAGAAGAGAACCATCATTATGGGGAAAGGGACGCTTGTTTTGGCGTCACGCCATTTTGGGCGTTAGATCTATCTATGGCCTGAGCCTTCTATGGCGCAGGCTTTCTTTGGCTCTGTCTCCTATATATCCATGTTGCCTGCTAGCATTCCTCATCAGCGTTTCCTCTGAGCTGAATTATGTTGGTTCTAGAGTTTCTTGTCAGTCATTCTCTTTTGCCGCTACTAGTTTCAATTTGTTTCATTTCATGTTTAGTCTTCTGCCGGCTACGGATACTCTACCACTATGAATCAATTTTGCTTTTAAAGTTGCGGTATGAATCAAGTTTGTGTGGTTATGGTTTTCAGGCATATAGTTCAAGTTTTTCAAAAGCGGATGGTTTAAAAGCATTTGTTGGTTTTGTTTGTCGTGGCTTTGAATCATCTTATTCTTTTAGAAGATCTAATGTTATGGGCTTGGTATTTGGTGCTCTTTAGTCCTAGAATTTTTTTTCTTTTTAGTTCTTGGATTTGTGTGTAGGATTTTAGATCTACCATTGTGTGGTTGGACACATCGATTTATCTTGACCGGGCCATTTGCCAGCGGCTAGGTTCTTCGGAAGCAAGTTTACGTGGGCGTCTGAGCGGGATTTTTTGTCGATAGCATCATCCTCTAGCCAAAACTTGTTTCACAAAAGTTTGAATAGATCATCAAGCGTCAATTTCCCTTTTTCAAGTAGAGCTTTGGGGCATCGGCCTTTTCGTCTCAGCTTATTGCTTGTATGTGTTTCCTTGAGGTTTCTTTGGCAGGTCAAAGGGAAAGCTCTGAGAAAGCCGAGCGGTTTTGGTTGGGCGATTTCCGAATGGGCTTTGATACGTGGGCGATGGATCCTGGATCTGCGGTCGGCATGGTTGGTTTGCGGCTTCGGCTACTAGAGCAACTTTTTCGGATAAGTTACTATGATCGGGGTTTTCTTTTTGTATTTTTGGCTCTGTTTTCTTCACGGATGGGGTTTGGGTTCTCGATGCCTTAACCCTGATTGCTTAGTTGTGTCTTCTTTCACGATTTGGGATCTGGGGTAACTTATATGCCCATGATGCGGTGGTGCTTGATTGTTTCACTAATTCAACTGCGTTCTTGATAGTTCTTGTAGCTCAAAAACTAGATTGATGCCAGATTCTTGATTCGGAAGTAGCTTCGGAAAAGCTGGATTGATGCCGGTTTGGATTTCTATTTGGTCGGATTGAGGCTAGGTATGGCGATTTTGGGTAAATCTCGGGCTAGATATACCCGATTCGAGGGCCCACATTTCGAGCTTTTGTAGATCCATGTATGAGCAGCACTCCGATGCGGATTCTTTGCTTGAGGTAAGTTTATTCTTGCTTAAGTTTCATTAATTATGCATTACCCGCGATATATGATCCTTTAGTACTCTTCATTATGTAAAATTGCGGTTTACATAGGTGCCTGGACTCAGGCTTCTAGTCCCCAACCCCGTTTATAGCCTTGAGCCTATACTCTTGTGACATTTCCTAGTTTGCCGATGTTTGTTGTCTTATTAGCCAGAATTTGTCATGTATGAGTCTCTTCTATTCTAAGTCTTGAAGAGTTATGTCATTGCACGGCTATGTTGTTACGCTTCAATCTCAGATAGCATTCAGGATATAGATAAGATCCTTCATCTTGCTCTCGAGTGAGATGCTTTAAGTAGTTTTTCATATTCAATACAAGCTTTTTGTGCATTATTCCAATGCATTGTAGGCAGGAGATGCAAATTTTGTGATTATGAGGTGAATATGGTGCATAGCGCTTCTTTGCATTCTTTAGTGTCAAATTTGTGTTACGGATTGCATTGGGACCGCGTGTTTTGTTGATCACAAAAAGCTTACTAGCATAATATCGTTTGAGAAATTCCAAAATTACAGTTGGTGGTGGCTAAGCTAGTAATTCTCCGGTTGGCATCACGGTATTGATGGTTCAAATCAAGGCAAAACATGTAACCTCGATATTGAGCGATTTTAGATTCGGTTTGGCTCGAGTTTATCGCATCTGAACATTTTATCAAGTGCGGACTCTTAGCCTCGATGGCATCGGTCATCGGTGCTTTCGGGATCATTTGCCTTAAGCGGCCATGGGGCGACCATAAATCCGTGGGCATTGTCGCTCGTGACCACACATCTCTGTGATCATCTACCATGAATTGGTCATGAATCAGCCATGATGCTGTGAGCATCATTGCTCTGTGATCATCTGCCATGAGTCGGCCTTTGGGCTTCATCCTCAAAAAGTCGGTGAGAACAATCTATCTTTGGGTTCTTTTTCCGAGGATACCGGGGCCAGCTTATCCCTCTTAGTTATTTATGACTTAGACTTGGTATCCCTTAAAATTCATATTTTTCTAATATTTAATCTTGTTTTAAGTAAAGTGCTATGGTTAGGGTTGTTCTTTGGTTTTACATGAGGTTGAGTTTAGGGTCTATTGTCTTTCTCTCTCTAGGTCTTCAATGCATAGCCTAATACTTCATTGTACTCTTCCGATGGGAGGTCCTGGATCTTGCGCTATGAGTTCCTTGTTTTCGGGTTTGCATAGGTTGTTTCAGTTGCTTTGATTCAATTTCTTCAGGAGCTCGTCGAGTTATTTGGTCATAGAAGTTGAGATTGTTCTTGTTGAGTGCTATTTTTTGTGCTTCTTGCTTTGGAACTAAGGTATGTTTCTTGTCGTCCCTAGGTTTTTTGAGGCTTTTTTTGAATGGTCGGTCCTTGGTTTGACTTCGATCATTTTTCATTTTAGGTTTAATTGTTTGGAAGGTTGCTCATGGGTGCGTATTTTCAGGTGTTCTAGTAGTTTTTTGAGAGTTCTTTTTTTGTTTGTGGATGCTATGGATGTTTTGGTCGTTTTATATCACGGTTTTGGTCTAGCATCTTGTATCTTGCTCTCATATGTTCATTAAGTAGTATAGCCTAGATACTCCATTTTGTACTTCTCGGGTGGTGGAGTCCTTTTTCTTGCCTTGTCATTCCTATTATTTAGGGTTGTTGCATGGACGGAGTTAGGATCGTTGCTTGGTAGTGTTTCTTGGATCTTGTTGAGTTGTTTGGTCATAGTGGTTAGGTCTATTTTGTTGGTACATTTGTTGTGTCTTGCTTTGAGCCATGGTGGTTGTTGGAAACGTTTTGCCTAGGTTAAGATGCTTTGTTACTCTAGGGGGTGCATTATTTACCTTTCTAGGTTCGATCTAGACATTGCTTAAATCTGGGTTTGTCATGTTATACCATAATAGAGCCTCTTCATATGTGTTTTATGCTTTATGCATGTTTGTATGCTCTCATCTAAATACATGTTTCCTATTTGCTCTTATTGGCTCAATTGGTGAGTACACCCTCTTAATGACCCTTATATACATGATTCACTTATGAATAGTGGCCCTTCATATGCATTTTTTGTGCTTTATATCCGGTATCTCACCCAATTTTCTATTTTTGCATGGTTTTCTTCATGGTTTTGCTTGGTTATTTTCCACGGGATATAGTTGTTCCGCCCTGGCTTGTCCTTTCAACGTGGTTGCTTGGGCCTATGCATTAACGAGCTTCGATCTTTTTGGCGAGATGAGTTCGTCTTGGATTAGGGGTTTGTATCTCTTGATGGCCGGGATGGAATTTGATGTGTTTGGGAGACTCTATATTCATGGGACTAGTCGGTCGGCCGGGGGCAAGATCATGTGGCTTCATGGTTTCAGACGACATGTTTTTTTTTGGATCCATCACATCACTTCAGTGTTTCTACCACGGTTGAGTCATGTTTACGGGATCTGATTGCAGTTGTCATGGATGCACCCTTCTTTGTTTTGACCATGATGCACCCTTCGTATATTTAGCATCAATTGTCATTCTATAGGGTATAACTTATTAGGTTTAATTTGTGTCAGTTTTCTATGGAGTTTGTGTTTTGGGTCGACCTTTGCATATAAACTTTGTCCACCATCTCTTCATTAAGACATTCTACGTTTTCTTTCTCCTGAACTTTTCCTTAGCTATATTTCATTATCAGTAAGTGATGAATTTGAGAAAAATAATGTGGTAAGGCTAGTTCTAAGATAGGAATTAATTAGAATAGCATATGTGGCTTTTTATCTAAGCTTTCGAATCCCGTACCTTTATTCTTTCACCTGACATGGTGGTGGGCCGTTACATCTCTCTTTCCTACCACAATTAGTCCTTTTTTAGGTTGCTAATATTTGGTTGTTTTGCAGAGGTGTTACATTGGTGGTATTTTGTAAAATCATTTGCCCATGTTTTGGCTTCTGCTAGAGCTATATCTTAGTTTGCATTCGCATTTATTGTGGCTTGATCTATTGACGTTCTTGTTACATTGATGGTTGTGAGTTTTAGTTGCATATTTTATGTTGTATTCCCTTACGTGACTTGTTCCTTGTCATTGTTACGACCACTCAGCCATGTGCCCCTTCAATTCTTTTGGCTCATTGATTTCTTTCCATTGCCATTATTCGTTCCCTTTACTACATCAGTCATTATTTCCTTTTTGTCCATTTTAGTTCCATTTATCTTATTGAGCTCTAATATTGTTCCCTTTCTCGTTCCTTGTTAGTACTCACTCTTGCCGTTTGGGTTGTATACGAGTTGCTTCCATACTTCTTGTTATTTTGCTCTGCTTTGCTTGTCTCAATAGCTCTAAGTTGCTCCATTTGTCTAATTGCTCATGATATTCTTAGTTGCAGTTCGTTCATTGCCCGATGCCTGATTGGTTCCTTTAGCCCTTGCCTTTCTCGTGGCATTCTCCGTTATGGTTTGTTCGGTTGTCCGATTTGTTCCTCTCGCCATTTAATTCCTGAAGTGGTTTTTATCGCCTTGGGTCCTATTCATTCCACCTCACTCCGTCTTGCTCTATACTTGATAGGTTTCTTTAGTTTCATGCAAGTTTCCTTCTTGTCACTTTTTCTATCCTAGTTTCGGCGCAGGTCCCACAGTCCTTTGCATGCAAAATCGATAAATTCCTTGGATCAATTTATAAACATTAGCATCTTTTTGAGAATGTTTAGTGTCTTAACCTTCTTTGTTTGACCGTCCCACTGTGCGATCTCCCATTCTTTACAAAGCTTCCCATAAGTTGTTCAAATTCTCGAATTTTTCTTTCACGTCTAGTTGGTTGTTGCAGCCATTGGAATTTTTTGGCATGGCTTTTACATCCTCGATATTGGATATAGGTTGTGCCTGTTTTGTAGATGTATTCAACTTAGGCGGCTTCTCGTGGTGTCGTTTGATTATTTAAACATTGTTGTGCTCATTGTGTCGATTTGGTGCTATTGCTCTACTCCTTTCACTTGGTATTGTTCATTATGTTGCTCTCTTATGTACATTTAGCCCCATGTCAATTTTTGCGATGCCTTATTGTTCGATTTATTTTTATCTCGTATTACTGTCTTGCTTTACGCTTCAAAGCGTTTTTGTTCCTTGAGTTGCCCACTAAAGCATATTCCACCACTCTTCTCGTCGGGATTGCCCCATCTATCTGCTTGCCTCTTGGTGTTCTTTGCTCGTAGAAGTTTGATTTTGTTCATTCGTCCAATTGGGAGTTTGTTCCTCTTCCCTTCCAGGTTCGGCAGCCAGTTTCTATGCCCTTTCTTCCTCAATTCCTTTCGTTATATTCTATCTGGTTATGTCTAGTTGTTCGCTCGGTTTGGGGGTGTTCACCAAGTTGTTCATTTCGGTTTGTAGTCCCTTCATGTTGTCTTCCACATGTGCCCGGATAGTTCTATTTTCGTCTTGGGATTTGTTGTTCGATCTCTATAGTTCTATCTAGTCCTCTATATTGCTTCATTAGTCTCGGGGATGTTTGTTATGCTTGAAATTTCGTGCGGAACCATTATACATGTATGATTTATATTGGATTTAGGCTTTGATTTTTAGTGTTTTGTCGTTATGGTTTTGCTCGTTTGTTGGTACATTGATTCTTATGTTTTGTTGTTCATGTGCTATTGTTGTGGTCGTAGTTTGTTGTGTGTTCGGTGCTCATATCTGTTTGTTTTTGCATATCCCATTTTGCTCCTTAGGCTCGGCTTTCTTATTTGTTAAATCATAGTTGTTCCTGGTATCATCATACCCCCATCTCCCCTCCACTATTCCTTGCTAGATTTTGCATTCGATGGCTAGTTTTTCATCTTCAATATTCTTATCTATTGTCTCGCCTCGGCTCCCTTAGGTTCTCAATCTCATGTATTTGTTGTTTCACCTTTAAGCGCACCACAGGTATTGGTTGCTCCTCGTGTATTATTGACATCCTTTGTTCTTTGTCATGCCCTACCAGGTCACTCAGTTCCGGCCATTTCTTTATCACACCATTTTCATAAGTTTTATGGTTGTTTCCCATGTTAACTCTTTCTGCATTTATGCCGCTAAGAAGTCGCCAGCCCTCTCAGTGATCTGTCTTGTTTTTCTTCCAGGATACCCCTTTCTTTTTTTTCTTTTTTCTTTTTTTGAGGGCAAGGTGTTTTTTATATTGCATTTATATGAAATACATAAGTACCTTTGCTTATAAAAGCAAAGAAAAACAGATTAATCAGAAATATAGGAACTGCTGTACTAGCTAGATCCTTATAGTCTTATAGCAAAATATAGATATCAGAAAAAGAGAATAAAACCGAGATGAAGTTTTCAGATATGAAAACTGTCGATAACCAAGATGTGATCCCTGTACTGATCCCTGTACTGATTAGTATGCAAGACTCCAGCATCGACTTACTAAACCACATCAAGCACATCCTGTAGGGTGAAATCTGGGATGTCATTCTTGCCAAACATCCTCAGCATTATGTCCAAATCCTCTGGTGTATAATTGGTGAAATCAAGTAGCAGCAGGACATGTGCTTGCCTCTTCTGCTGCCATTTATGAAACATGCTCTCAAAGTATGGTTTGAGATTATTAAACCTCCATACCTCTCTGTTTTTGAGCACCCTCTTTATTGCTTTTGCATGCACCATTTCCCTTCTTAGCTGCTTGAATGTATTTTCTTGCTCAAACTTGGATAGTTGAGAGAATTCTTCATCGAATATTCGGCCAACTCCCATCATTCTTTCTCCACTTCCTGTATTATTGAGCCTCCTCATTTCTCCTGTGCAATACATCATCAAATGCATTAAGATTAGTAAGGTAGAAATCAAAATATCCACGAAATGTACCAAATTTCTCCCATGATCTATCATAGCTTTTTCCTTTTGCCATTTTGTACCCACATTATCTATCTGTCATAATGTATATAAACTCCTTTTTAATCGAATAAGGAAGGATTCTTGTTTTCCATTTGGACCCTATTTCTATGTTTCCAGAGAATCCACGAACCTAGAATTCTAGTAGTATTCAGGATTTGAGTATTGGCATTCATAAAAGAAAGGAAGTTATTAGCTGTTATTGCTCCCTGATTTATCTGTGCTGCCCATCTCCAGAAGTCTGCAACCTTGTGACATGTGAAGACATGATTTGAACTTTACGTTTGTTCACAACCAGGGGGACACATAGGTGACACTAAGGTATCATACTTGGCCCTTTTCTCATTTGTTGGTAAGCTCTGATGTAATAATAACCATCTAAAGGTTTTAATTTTATTAGCTGTATAAATTTTCCAACCCTTTGCCATAATCTTGGCCAGTGTCTTTTCCTCACAATTCCACATACTGTTTGCCTTAGAATCTTTGTAACCTATAATTAATCTGTAAACATCCTTAACAGAGTACACCTCTTTTCCATTCAGAGTCCATTGATTAGAATTATCTTTGAACTCATCTATTGAATCCACTTTCATTATTATCTTTTTTATAAATTTCCTTATCCACACGAGATCCCTTTGTAATCTTTGCCACTTCATCCCAAGTTTTCCATGTTACCTTCTCTTAAGTCCTCAAACTTTTACGATACGGCATTATGCCATTGCATGTATTTACGTGGATGCTTGAATGCTAAGCATCCTTCCTCTTTCGTAGCAAGATCACGGATGCCAAAACATATGTACTTCGACAATTTGCATCAATAAATGGTGGTTTTAATAAAGACTTGCCTCATTCCAAGCTTCAAGATCCTTTTGATAGTTTTAGATGTACCTGCAATTGGTTTCACCTTGAAAAAAGCTGAATCAGGAAGTTGGTGTTTGATAGTAGGACTGCCAACAATTTGAGATTTTCCAATCCAAAACTTGACTAACTTCAGTGCTGGAGATGGTTTGGTACAGTAAATAGCCCTCCACACTAATTTAGCAGCCAAAGCCTGTGCTTGTAGAAAAAGATCCTTGCATCCTAATCCACCCTTCTTTTTGTCCTTTATTAAATCTGACCACGCCACTTTATGATTACCTTGCCAGATAAACTTCCTAATAGCAGACTCAATTTTATTGTAAGAACATTTATCTCCAATAATTCTGAAGAGAAATAAATATGTGTACTACTTATTTGCATTTGCAATTTCCACTCTTCGACCAAAGACAAAGTAGCGAGGATACTTGTTAAGTTTCTGTTTGATTCTGGAAACAATTGGCTCCCATACTCTAGCTAAATTTTTGTTTAGTGCCAAAGGAATACCTAGAATGGAAATTGAGGTATTCTTATCCAAAATCTTGATATCCTGTAAAACCTTATCCGTGGTATCCAAAATGATTGCACTTTTTTTCCTGTTCAGTTTAACACCTGAGACCTTTCCAAATTCCTCAATTGCATACAGAAAGTTTTCCAAACTTTCATCTCCATGTTTAAGAAAAACAAAAGTATCATCAGCATACTGCATAATAGTGAAAGGTTCTTGATCTTCAGGCATCTCCAATGTTTTAATTTTACCTTGTTGTTGAAGATTAATGACCATTCTGGTAACAATTTCAGCAACTATTAGGAACAAATAAGGGGCTAAAGGACACCCTTGTCTTACTCCCCTCCTACATTGGAATAGCTTAGTTGGACTCCCATTAATTACCAAAGTGATGATCTTTGTAGAGTTGAAATTCCAGATTTTTTGGTATACCTCATCTTGAAAACCTAAATGCTTCATAGCTCTTTCCAAAAATTGCCAATTAATTGTATCATAAGCTCTTTGAAAATCCAACTTGAGTAACATACATTTACTGTCTAGACATCTCATTCAGTGTAATCCCTCGATGCACCAATGTAGTTCTCAAAATATTTCTCTGTTGCAAAGCGGTTTGTGAGGGGCTAATAATGTTATGTAAGGTAGGTTTTGACCTATTTGCAAGGATTTTGGCTAATATTTTGTAAGTTGCATTTGTCAAAGATATTGGTCTCAGTCTCAATCTGCAATGGGTTACCTACCTTTGGAATTAGAGTGATATATCCGGCATTTATGGGGTTTAATTTCTTTGCCTTCAAGCCCCTTGCAAAGAAATTTATAAGATCATCCTTGAAAATATCCCAAAATTCTTCATAGAATTCGGCTGAAAACCATCATCGGTCGGGCTCTTACCTTTTGCCATTGACCTAATTGTCTCCAATATTTCCTTTTCATGCGGTTCTTTCAATAGGTCTTCATCTTGATTAACTTGGGGATTACGTGGGATATCTTGAAAAATTTTTTCCACCTCATCATGTTGTGCTCTAACTTCTTTGAAAATCTTCTTGTATTCACCATGAAAAAGTCTTCTATTTCTGTTGTTTTTTCTAACATTTTTTTCGACCACGGTTTTGACTGTACAATTCCATTGTTGACCATTACGCTCTTAGCGGTTCTAAAAAAAAAAGCTGAATTCCCTTTATCCATCTCATTGATGTATTTACTCCCTTACATTTTGCTAGAGATTTTTGCTTCATTCTCCTCGACCAATTTAACTTTTCTTTCAAGATCCTCCTCTAGCTGTTGTAGCATTTGATTATCTTTATCTAGGAACAACTTACCTCGACCTCCCTCATTTGCCCATATAATTCTGCTTTTCTTTTCTTTTCTTCATTGCCCAATCTTTACCCCACTTTTTTGATCAAATTTTGATTATCTTCATTTTACGTAAAAATGCCTTCATAGATACATTATTGGCGGCCCAGGGAGCTAGAGTTGCAAAAACCTTTAAATTCTTCAATGAAACTCTTATTACTAAGAAATCGGTGTTGAATTTAAATGGAATATTTGTTCCCCCTTAGATGGTGAGTTCTATCCTGTAAAATCTGTGGAAAATGATCAGAAATTGAATTGCTAATATCCCCAGATATCATAACATCATCCCATGTGTTGAGATTCCTATTGCATATGTAGAATCTATCAAGAAGGCAAAAAACCCTTTCTTCATTCTTCCTTTTATTGCTCCAGGAATAATAATTTGAGGTAGATGGAGGAATATATGAGAAATTTTCCATCAGAGCATCCCAAGTATCCTTTTCTTTCCTAGCCATATTTATTTTCTTTCCCAGCTTACGGTCCCATCTTTGGTGTATTGTTAAAATCACCTGCCATCATCCAATTGTCTATATTTTCATTCTGAATCCATTGTAGGATGTCTTTCCATTGATCTTGTCTCTCATTTGATTCAGTAGATGCATACACATTTATAATAGCAATTATCTCTTTCCTCTTTGTTAATCTTCTGGTCCATCTACCCGATTGATGTACAAACTTTTGAAGACAATTGAATCCCCATCATACCATACAAATACCTCCTTTGGTGCCCTCAGCAGCAGACCAGACTGAATCTCCCCCAGGTTTAATCCAATCATGTAATTTAGAGGTCTCAAATTGTGGAAGTCTATGTTCTTGCATTAAAATAATATCGACCTTCATTTCTTTAAGGGCAATAAGAGCCCTTTTCCTTTTTGAGAGGACCCTTAATTCCTCTCATATTCCATGTAATGATCTTCATCTTTGGATATCTTTTTCCTTTCTGTACTCTCTCGGGTTCAAAATTTGAATTTGTTAGGGGAGAATTTGACATTCTTTATCTTCTTTTTGGTGGTATGGGGAGTATAAAATATCTCTTTTTTATTCTCTTCCATACAAGGACTTATAGGACTAATATCCGGCCGTGCATATCCCTACACGCAAATCACGGCGGTTGGTCTTATTAGCCTATTGTTATCAATTCCCAGGCCATTTGGACTTAATGGTCTATTGGTCCCAATTCCCAGGCCAGTTGGACTTATTGGTCTATTGGTCCCAATTCCCAGGCCATTTGGACTTATTGGTCTATTGATCCCAATTTCGGGCGATTGGGCTTATAGGATCTTGCAAACCCTGCATTTCCATTGGTGATCTTGTGAAAAACTTGAACTCTGACTTATATTTTTTGTTATCATCATAACCCTCTTCTTGTGTTTCTGGTACTATATCAGAATCAGTTTGGATCTGATCAATAATATTTTCCTTTTCATTTCCAAGATCTTCATTTTCAGCCATGCCATTTTCTTGTATTTCTGATGCATCCTCACTCACTTTTCCCATTTGATATCCTCTATCATCATTATTTCTGTCATTTGCCAAGGTCTCGGCTTTCTCCATCAATTCTAATAATATATCATACATCTGTTTGCCTGGACTGTCCTCCCCCTGATACTTAGACCTTGAACCTTCTCCCTTGTGAATGACCTTCCCATTATTCCTGCCAACATTAGATTCTGAAAGTTGCCCATCATGTTTAGCATTCATTGAAGTTATTGGATGAATATGAGGACTGAGGTTCTGATCAATAATGTCTTTTCCCTTTCCATTCTTTGGACTTATAGGGACCATAGATAATTCCAACACCTGGCCTTTTGGTCTTATAGGTTCCTTGGAATTCTCCACTCCCTGGCCATTAGCTTTAACCAACACTTTGATCTGTCCATTTATTTTATTATGTTCTCCTTTTTTCTTCCATTCCTGCCTCAAAGCATACAAGTTTTTAGATCCATCTTCTTTATTTTCAGTTTTTTCTTTGTCCTTCTGTTTTTTAGCCTTTCTGTTAGCACTTCCATTCCTGTTCTTTTTAACAGTCATCCATGAATTTGCTTTGAAGCTCTCGTGTTCATACTGAAAGATTTCCTTGTTTTCAGCAATAGCTTGATCATCAGTGTGCTTCATCCATTTACCCTGACATACTCCTCCACCATGTAATCTTAGTCCACAAATATTACATGGTGCAGGAAGACCCTGCCAAATCAGAGGTAAGCTCTTGATTTCTCAAAAAGAAATCTTGATGCTTGAACTTGGTTTTGATATTTCTTCGAATATCAATTTGAACCCAGATTTTTGGAGCTCTTTCTGGAACTCCTTCCCATCCTATGTATTCACCTATTCCCGTGAATAATTCTTTGAAAATATCCTCATGCCAATACATTGGATTTAGTCCTGCTACAGTGCAAGCTGCTGGATGGTATAGTTGTTTTAAATCTTTAGGATCGAATTTTGGGTTCCATTTCAGAAAATAAAATTGCGTGTTGGCTTTTGTAAATGGTACCTTGCTTGATAAATATTGATTTGTATTTGGATTTCCACATTCTATCACAAAGAAAGGAATTGCAGCCAATACATTCGAAATATCTACTTTCCTATCCATCTTCATAATTTCTGTTTTTAGATAGCTTAGCTTCACTCCCTCATGCCGAATACACCCAATGACTGCTCGGGATTCAAGATCTTTTAATCTAGAGGGAATAAACTGATGATTTTTGAAGTTAGGAATACCTCTGAATTCATGAATTGATCTCCTTTCCTGTTTCTCCAAAATCCTCCTTTGTTCTTCATTAATTTGGTCCAAGATTGGTCCAACAAGATGAGATTGCATTTCCACGAGGCGACATGGTTTGAGCTTCGAGTTCTCCTTTCGCCATTGTGGGGTATCGCCAATCTCCACATGCAAAGTATTCAGGGATTTTGGTTTCTTTCTATTTTCCGTTCAAAAATCTCAAAGTGCAATGATGCGGGTTTTAGCGTGATCGGCGAATTCTGAAATAAACTTATGGCTGTCCATTCTCATAATTTATTTGGTATCATAATTCCACCTTTACGTAGAAGTCGACCTCATTGTCCATCCTTTTCACGGCTCCCCAAAACCTGTTCCTGTCCCAAATTTACCTTTTCCTGGCTTACGTCACTCTGTCCTGTCTCCTTATGTGTCTTTCCTGTCCCCCCATCAACTAAATTCACTCCAATTTGCCCAAGTTGGGCCAGAATTCTCTCTCTACACATCTCGCTACCCCAAGAAGCGCTCAGTCATAGCGCCAAGATAAGAAGCCCTTGGGCAAATTTCCGGATACCCCTTTCTTTCACATATAGTTTGATGTATTGATTCTCCAGTTTGTTTTCATGTGCTCGTTGTTGTGGTCATAGTTTGTGGTTTGTGTTCGGTTTTTTGTGTCTTATTTATTTACGCATTCCATTTGCCCCAGTTTTGGCTTTCTTGTTTGTTAAACGTGGTTATTTCGCATCATCTTTATGAAGTTTGTATCATTTGTCTGTCTTCTTCCCACCATTCTTTTGTTAGGTTTTGCATTCGGCCCGGATAGTTTTTTTCACCTCAATTTTCTCACCTCTTGTCTCGCCTTAGCTCCCTTTGGGTTCACCAATCTCATTCGGTAGTTGTTTTCGTCTTTGGCATGCCACGGTGTCGAGTTGCTCCTCATATATTATTCTTTGCCATTCTCTACGAGTCACTCCGGTTCCAAGTTAGTTCTTCGTCGGACGAAGGTCTTAGTTTCATAGTTGTTTCCCATGGCATCTCTTTTTGCATCTCTGCCGCTAAATCGCCTTTTGCCCTCTCGGTGATCTTACTTGTTTTGGCTCGGTCTCGATCTATGATTGGAGGAGGTAGGTTTCTCTTTGTGTCGGATGTTATTGCTTTGCAAAGGACCTTTTTCCTAGAATGCCATGGTTCTCTTCTTATAAGAGAACCATCATTAAGGAAAGGGACTTTTATTTTAAGCGTTACGCCATTTTTGGGCGTTAGATCTATCTATGGCTGAAGGCCTTCTATGGCGCTTGAAGGCTTTCTTTAACTCTGTCTCCTATATATCCATGTTGCCTGCTAGCATTCCTCATCGGCGTTTCCTTTGAGCTGGATTACATTTGGTTCTAGAGTTTCCCTCCCCTCCCTCCTCTGAGTCTAGTCACGGTGTCATTTCGTCTTAACATCT
Source organism: Isoetes taiwanensis (assembly GCA_021234155.1). Classification (NCBI taxonomy): domain Eukaryota; kingdom Viridiplantae; phylum Streptophyta; class Lycopodiopsida; order Isoetales; family Isoetaceae; genus Isoetes; species Isoetes taiwanensis. Next base: position 93,664 of record JAJEKV010000499.1, read on the forward strand.
GTTGATTTCTTCTCGTTCCACCCTAGTGAGGGCTGGTTCGACTCTTCTCTTCTATATCTTTGTGGCTGGTGGTCTCTGCAATTTCCAATTGTGTAGCACTTGTTGTTCGGGGGATACACAGGGCGGACCCATTTGTCGACCTAGACTATCTCTCTCTCTCTCTCTCTCTCTCTCTCTCTCTCTCTCTCTCTCTCTCTCTCTCTCTCTCTCTCTCTCTCTCTCTCTCTGTAGCTATGTGGCTTTTGGTATTCTCATTTGTTGTGTCATTATCTGGAATCCTTGTTACGTCACCTTTCGTGTATTTTATGATTCGGTTAGCGTTACGATGCTTGGCGTGAGAGCGTCTAATCCCTTGTCTTAAACTTCCATGTGGTGCGTTTGTTTCACGGTGGCCTGGCGATGGATCGTCTTTTCAAGTTTTGGCATTGTGCTATTGTGCTTGGTTGCTTGTGTTGACTTTTGACTCTTTGTTTACTATTGGGTTGATTCTCAGTTGGCCATTGGTCGTGCTTTTACTCTCTCTCTCCCGGCGTAGCACTTGTCGCTTCTGGGTAGGCTCCAAATGGTTCTTCTTTTGGATGTGCCTATTTTCTCTTCCTGGCGTAGCTTTGTGGCTTCGAGGCGGCGGGAAGACCGAGGGGTCGGGCCTAGTGTATCTGTATCTATATATTTTCTCTCTCGGCGTAGCAATGTCGCTTCCGAAGATTCTTTATAATTTCTCTATTCTGTTATTTTTTCTCGTCAGATTCTTGTGCTCTGCTTGTTTTTTTTTCCGAGCATCATGCATGCTTGGCCATAGGGGCTCTAACCTTTTCACGTTAACCATCTATATGATTGTGTTGTGCAGTTCGACGGGATCCTCTTTCTTGACACTGAGGTGGTAGCCAATTTTCAGCAGTTCCGAGGTGGTTGCGGTTGCAGTTTTCGCTTCTACCCCTTCTTGATGGTGTGGGGGTTGGGTGTCGATATTGGGGGTTGCGGGCCGGAGTTGCAGCTTTGATCTGATCAATTCTGACTTGACGGCTTTGGATGCGGTTTTGGGTTCAAGAACTTTGTGGGTCATGGGCCTAATTATATGTTTTGAGCTAGTTATGTGGCTGCGGTCATTGTTGGATTTTTTCATTCATATTCACTCATGTTGGGGCCTCATTTTGGGTACCCCTATAGGTCATTGTATTTCCACTCATTCAGCTCAATGGAACTCCAATCGGATGTTATTGCTTTGCAAAGGACCTTTCCCTAGAATTCCAAGTAAATGCTGATGAGGAATATCTCCAATAATCAGACTTTTGTTGATGTTTAGATGGATGCCAGAGGCAGCTGTAAACTGATTTATGATTTTAAGAAAGCATTCAATATTAGCCAAATCATGTCATCAGCATATTGAAGAATAGTGATACTCATCACAATTAGGGAGTTTTAGCCCTTTGATTTGGGCATTGTTCTGATAATGAGAAATGACCTTAGTAAGTAAGTCAACTGCCATTAAAAAGAGATAAGGGGCAAGAGGACATCCATGTCTAACACTACAAGAAAGAGAGAAAAAACCAGTGGGCACACCATTTATGAGAACAGCCGATTTAGACCTAGAGTTTAGGCCAAAGATAAGATTAATCAGTTTAGGAGGAAAGCCAAGTTTGGACATAGCAAACTCCAAGAAATCCCATCTGACTGAGTCAAAGGCACGTTTGAAATCCAGCTTAAGAAGAATGCAATTTTGATTGGAAATCTTATTCCAGTGCAAACCTTCCATGGCTTCCACATAATTGTCAAGAATGTATCTATTAGGAAGAAAGGCTGACTGATTTTGACTGATATTCCTTTGTAGAAAGCTGTTAATTCTCAAGGCAATAATTTTGGCACACAACTTATAGGTAGTGTTGGTGAGAGAGATAGGTCTCCAAACTTATAGGGCAAGGCAGATTGGCAGTTACCGCGGCCTACACTTCGGACAGGAGGATTGAAGACTTGGTGACCGCACTTCAAGGAGGCACGGCCACAAATATCCTCAGGGACCTAGGACGAACAATCGACACAACCCAAGTCAAGAAATTTTTGGAGGACAACCCCGATTATTTGAAGAAATTCCAGGAATAGAATTAGAAATGTTTTCAATTCTCTAATATCTTGAATGTAAAAACAATAGTATATCTATGAATATAAATCATGACCTTAATTATGTTTTTTTGACATATAATTTTGTCCCCTCAATTGCATCATCAAACAAACCAATGCAACAACCAAAACAAGGAACTAATGATCAGAGTTCAATCTAATGTGCATGCAGCTAGAGTACCTAGAAATGTTGATGAACAGAGACAATGTGAGCAAGAGCGTACTCCACCAAGGCGTTTCCAGCCAATAAATTTGTACCAAGAGTTTGACGCAGCAACACCAGAGGAAGAGCTATCCCAGATTAGGTTCGACATTCATGAGATAAGGGCATTCTTGGCGGGGAGGCGAGGGAGGGCGAGATCAGAATGTGTCATTGCAGTAAACACCAGGTAGGCGAATTCACAACAAAGGAAGAGAAGCGGAGAAGAAGATCTCCTAGCTTCGAGTCCTCGGAAGCTTCAGATTCGGACTTCGACTTCCGGATCGAAGGCGAGGAGGAAGAGAGGCGAGAACATTCGGGAGGGTCCAAACCCATGATAAGGCAAGACACAATCCGACTATCAGAAGAAGGTTATTTCCAAGCTTCGATAGCGTATGGAAAGCAAGAAAGTTGGAGTAATTTTTAGGGGATAGCAGGTTCAGAAGCATGGAAGCGTAGCATGGTTGGGCCGAGAGGCGAGGGGAGTATGAAAATGCCTATGGCATGAAGGATAAGGACAAAGCGGAGAAGCTCAGCCAACTTGAAGGGAGCCGCCAGATTTGGTGGAAAGGCTACTTTCGAAGCACACATGGACTAAGCAGGGGCGATTCTGGTGTGTTCAAGAAGTTTGCTAAGGCATTCAAAGCGTCATTACGTGCCAAAGAGAACATAAGTGTCACATGATACAATTGTTGATTTCTGATTTGTGACAAGGCAACAAATCGATTAAAAGTACATGGAAGAATTCATGAGACTAAGGCTTTATGTGCCGAAGTTGAGTGAAAGGCACGCAGTAGAGGGTTATATAGAAGGGTTGAACGAGGAGATCCGGAAGCTAGTAAGAGCAATCAACCCTAGGACGGTCTCAGAAGCAGAATTCAAAGTAGTCAGCCTGCAGGGGACCGGACCCCAAGAACATGCACCAAGGCTGCAGTATTACCAGGATAAGGGAAAGGGCACAGGAGGCTATAGCCCAAGATCGGCAAGCCCAGCAGCTAGCAGGCCTCAATACAACGCTAATTATGGGAAGCAGGGCAATGCAAACTTTGGTAAGCAGGATAAGAAGCAGGTGACCTTCAAAGAGCAAGGATGGAGTTCCAACTATTCCAAGGCAGTGAAACAGTTTTTGCAGTCCATTCCCAAAGAGAAGAAGCAGGAGTGTATAGAAAAGCAGTTGTGCTTTAGGTGTTCCAGCTAGGGCATAGGACAAACAACTGCCCCTTGGTCATGAACGCGGCATTAGCGGAGATGGGATGGGAGACACCAACGGATGCTGACGAGGACGATGCACGGAGACTACATCGGGGGTGAGTGCCATATTTTTGCCGCCATTTCGGAGAACGCCGAGTCGCGATCAAGTTATTTCAACAACCGGAAAGCCAAAGAAAATCTTTCATAGTCTTGATAGATACGATTGCTTCTCCAAGGATGGTACGGATGTTGAAGTAGAAGCCTTTGAAGTCCAAGCCTAGGCGGTTGTCTTGGCTAGTGGAGCAACCGGTTACAAAGAGTGGAAGAGGATCAACTTCAACGTAGACTTGTCGGGAATCAATGTAGCCTTTGGGAGCCAAGTGATGAACATCAACAAATATGATTTGATAATAGGCATGGAATATCTTGGACCAAAGCAGGAGCCGTCATTGATTGTGGGAAGCTTTTAAGGTGACCTTAACAACGCCGTAAGACAAGGTCATTGAGATAACAGGTAAAGAAGTCACCCCAATCATGCAATGCATGTCTAGTGAGAAGTTACTTAAATGCATAAGGAAGGAGCAAGTGGCCTATCTCCTTAAGCTTGAGATCGACGACCAAGAGACGGAAGAAGAGAAAGAGGCCAAGACATTGAGCAAGCTCCCGAAGCCTATAGCAAAGTTGGTGAAGGAATTTCATGACTTGTTTCCTGATGAGATTAAGCAGCTTCCACCCTACAGAGGAGTCGAGTGTGAAATAGCACTTGAGCCAGGGACTAAGCCAACAAGCAAGGCGCCCTACATAATGTCGACCGATGAGTTGACGGAATTAAAGAAGCAACTGCAAAAATTGCTAGACCTAGCGTTCATAAGACCTAGTGTCTCTCCTTTTGGAGCGCCTATCCTTTTTGTGAAGAAGAAGGATGGAAGCCTCAGGATGTGCATTGACTACCATCAATTAAATAAGCACACCATTAAGAACAAGTATGCCTTGCCTAGATCAGATGATCTAATGGACCAGTTGCAGGGAGCGAAGGTCTTTTCCAAGATAGACTTGAGATCGGGTTACCACCAGATCAGAATCAAGGAAGAGGACATCCACAAGACAGCATTCAGGACAAGATATGGTCACTACAAGTTCACAGTGATGCCGTTTGGATTGTCTAATGCTCCAGCAACCTTCATGAGGCTCATGAACGATGTGTTCCGTGAATTCCTAGACTCTTTCATCATAGTTTTCTTTGATGATATTCTAGTTTACAGTAAGTCCCTGAAGGAGCATGCCCAGCACTTAAGAAGGGTGCTTGAAAAGCTAAGAAGGCATCAACTCTTCGCGAAGCTATCCAAGTGCCATTTCGCAACAGAAAGAGTGGAGTACTTAGGGCATGTGATCATAGCAGAAGGCATCTCCACGGACCCTGCAAAGATCGAAGCAGTGATTGATTGGCCAGCACCGAAGAACACCCATAAAGTGAGAAGCTTCCTCGGCCTAGCAGGATATTACAGGAAATTTGTAAAGAACTTCGCCAAAGTAGCAGCACCGCTGACGGACCTCCCAAAGCGGGAAAGATAAAGGATTGGGCAAGTCATTGGCAAAAGAACAGCGTTTGAGACCTTGAAAGAAGCTTTGGCAACAGCGCCAGTCCTAGTCTTGCCAGATCCAGCCAAAGATAAGCTTGTGGCGACAGATGCTAGCAGGATAGCAGCAGGTGCAGTCCTCATGCAAGAGGAAAGGGTAGTGGCCTATGACTCGAAGAAGATGAATGAGGCAGAGCAGCGCTATCCGACGCATGATCAGGAGCTTCTGGCTATAGTAAGAGCTTTAAGAATTTGGAGGCACTATCTGTTGGGAAGAAGGTTCCAGCTAGATACGGATCATCAAAGCCTCCAATATATTTTTACACAACCACTCCTCAATTTGAGGCAAAGGAGGTGGATGGAATTCCTCGAAGAATATGACTTCGAGATAATTTATAAGCCAGGCAAGCTCAATGTAGTTGCAGATGCGCTTTCTAGGAAGCCATTGAAGACGAGGACGCACTGTAATGCCATATCAACGCTCACAATTGAGTATGGCAAGAAGATCGAAGAAACCTTGCCAATAGATCCCGACTTTAAAGAAGTTTGGGCAAGTCTTTGTAAGGAGGCCAGGACTGATAAGGAAAGGGAGATGTTCAGGCACTTTAAGAAAAAGGGTAACTTGCTATACCATAAAAACAAATTGTGTGTACCCGAATCTTCAGAAGTAAAGAAGCTAATCCTCCATGATACACACAATAGTCCCATAGCAGGGCATGCAGGGTTTATGAAGACGTACTTCAAGATTAGAAGCAGCTACTTCTGGCCCGGCATGAAGAAACAGATAGCAAGGTACATTCGTGAGTGCCAGATATGCCAGCAAACAAAGGCGGAGCAACTCCGAATCCCAGGAGCCTTGGAGCCGTTGCCAGTGCCAAATGCTAAGTGGGAGGTTATTAGCATGGACTTCATTACAGGGCTCCCAAGAACAGCAAGAGGCAAGGATCCCTGATGGTGGTGGTCGATAAGTTGTCGAAGATGGCACACTTTGTGCCATGCAGGACAACTGATACAGCATTGGATACTGCCGTCCTATTTACTAAGGAGATTTTTAGACTCCACGGCATGCCGGGGGAGATAATCTCGGTAGGGACTCTAAATTCATGAGTGCTTTTTGGCAGGACCTATTTACCACCATCCAGACGAAGCTCTCCATGAGCACGGCATATCATCCGCAAACAGATGGTCAGACGGAGCGAACCAATAGGATCATCGAAGATATGTTAAGAAGCTATGTTTGGAACAAGCAATCTAAGCGGGATGATTTCATCCACTTAGTAGAGTTCGCCTACAACAGTACCAAGCAGGAGTCATTGTAGATGTCTCCGTTTATGATCAATTATGGGTATCCGTGTCTTACCCCAAATACTTGGCACAATCCAGTGTCCAAGGTAGAAGTCTCCCAACAAATGCTTTCGGAGATGTAAGAGTTGGTGGAGGAGGTAAGAGGTTACCTCCTAGCAGCAAGAAGTGGGCAGAAAAACATCGCCGACAAGCATAGGACAGTAAGAGAATTTCAGGTGGGAGACAAGGTGTGGTTGAAGATCAAGGTGAAACAGGCCAAGCTCCGCATCGGCAATTGCAAGAAGCTTGCTCCAGGATGGGCTGGACCCTTCAGAATTACCAAAAGAGTAGGTACCCAATCCTACAAGTTGGACCTGCTAGCGCATCTAAAAATTCATAGGGTCTTCCACGTAAGTCTCCTAAAGAAACACACTCCTAATCCAGAGGAGGTATTGGAGACAAATGTGCTTCTGGAAATGACGGACGACCAACTTGAAATCATCCCTGAGGTTCTTCTTGACATGGCTTATAAGAAGACAAGAAGATCCAAATTTCTCCAATACCTTGTAAAATGGACACACTTACCTGTGGAGGACGATATGTGGGTACTACAATCAGATTTGGAGAAGCAGTACTCACAATTCATGGAGCAATGCAAGGGTCGGCTCGTCACCGAAGTAGTCGACATCGACTCGATAAGTGAGTGGAAGGTAGATTACAAAGTCTACTTCCGTCCCACGGAAGTAGACGACCTTGAGAGATAAGAGGTCATTCAGGTATGCATTGATAGGAAAGCACCTCTAGTCAATGCCTTCTACGGGGAGGACTCTATCCTTCACGCCCAAATACGGGAAGGACACTATCCTCCATGCCAAAGGCAACTACAGGTGTAGGCATGAGTGAGCATCCTAGGCATGATAGGGCGCTGTCTCCACGGCCACGATGGAAGAAACATAATCTTTCTACGCCGGGAGATATGCCTTGCATTCATATAATTGTATTTAATTGGTGGTTCCCTAATAACCAACCCTTTGTGTACTGACATAGTGTTGGACCTGTAGGCCAATAGAGGAGTTGAGCGGCAGGGAGATCGCACTACGAAGACTCGCAACACATAATTTTGCCATAATGTGTTGTGAGGAGACGATAAGGAGCCTTAAGTAGGAAATTTTGGAACTATGTTTATAATAATGGTATAAGCCATAAAATTTTTGTGAATAATAGATGATGAAGTAGAGGACGAAAGAGCCTCTCACTATAGTACGATATTATACAAGGATATTTTATGATTAATTAAAATATTACCTTGAAGTAATTGCATTATAAAATTGTATGTATATTAAATGTGATTGCAGGATATGCAGGTTTCCAAGGTGGGGAGACGCGTGATGCTGAGGACAACATCAACTCAAGGTGGGGAGAATGTGACGTTCCATCATAATATATGACCCAAATACGTATATTATACTGCCACGTCACACGTACATGTCACAGGTGACATGTACTTGGAGGCCGTAGAAGGTTGCACCTAGGGGGCAAGAGTTGCACCTAGGGGGGCAACTTCGATGTTGTGCATGTTAAATAAACATACACAATTATAAACCCATGGACCCCATTGCCAAATGGCTAAACCCCATTTGGCCAATGTCTAACCTAACCCTAAGGGTTTCTATATAAGGGCTTCCCCTTAAACCCGAAACCTTTTCTTCTCTTTGCATTTAGGGTTTCCCTTGAGCTCCTTTCCCCATCTCGCATTTGGGATTCTCTTGAGCCATTCCGGCCAAGCTAAGAACTAAATTTGCATTGTTAAAGCTCAGAAGCCGCTTTGCACAACAGATCGCCGAGTAGCGACCCATCTTGCCAAAGATCGAGACATGGATGCATCCGAGGATCTGGAGCAGGTCAAGGACCAGGTAATCAGTCATTCTGTTGTGTAAAGCCGCCTTTGGGCTAGGCAATAAGGTAGTTTAGCATATTCATTCAGCCATAGAGGCCTTGTAGATCCCAAGATCATAAGCCCTAACAAAGGAACCTAACTCTAGATGTTAGATAGATAGATTAGGAGTTGATCTTCATTTTCGCTCGTGGATGATGTTGGTATTTCACTGGTGGACCTCCATGTATTGGGGGTAGAGGCCTAAAGCCCGTATATAGCGATGATTCTAGGCAACCTACTAGTTCCCAATTACTTAGGTGGCCTGCAGGTACGTGAGCCCGGGTTGGGGTAGAGGACCGGGAAATGAGACAATGGGGTACTTGTCCCAACACGAAGTTTATCCCCGGTGTGTAAAGCCTACCAGGGGATCCCCGTGAGCTAGGCTTAATGGCTTGCCACTGCGTGTGGGCAAGGCATGAGCTCGACACCCATGGAGTGATGTGTCACTCTCCATTGGGTTCAAGTCGAATAAGGGCAAGTGGGCCCTCTAGCCACCTCAGTATTGGGCATGGAAGCCCTCGGAGGAGAGGTGACTCTTCTCTGTCTCATCGGACTGGGGGGAGATGCAACCAAAGAGTAGCCCTCTTGGTTACGCACCCGGCAGTTACGGTCGCCGTCCCAACACTTTTCAACCCACTGCAGTGTGTGTGTGAGGGGCGGATGGAGTGGACTACCCTCGCCTATGTTCCTATGCCAGCCAACTCCATTGCCACGAACTCTGTCTGCAATGACTTCTGGAGGCCCAAGCCGTCAGTCATACCCCCTTGAGTCTGAGCCCTGGGTAGGATTTCCCTTTGCTGTTATTGTTCATGATGATGTTGTTGTATTGATGATGTCGTGACGTGTTCACCCTTCGAGGTGATTGTATTGTTATATTGTATTATGTGCTCATGCTTATTCACGCCTGCTAGATAGGAATGGAATTCGAAGGGAGACGGGTGAATGACACACCCACTCTTCCCTTGCTGGCTCATTCCACTGGGAGTGGTGTCGGTGGATGGCCCCCGCCGGTTTGATTGTGGGGAATGCTCGATTTTCCGATACAGTGTGTGCACTGTAGAGGAAGCAGGGGACATCACACAAGTCATTTTTGGCCTTCCAAGTTCTCATAGAAGAATATAAAAACTCTAATGCCTTGGCTGATCTAGTAGAAAAAAGTCTTGGTCACTTTCCTCAATGAGTAGATGAAGGTTTAGGACGGGAGAGCAAATTTCTAATGTCCATTTAGACAAAAGGCAGCTCATGAAAAGATGATTTTCATTTTCTGCAAAGGACAAGCATCTTGGACTGATATCAGTACGGAAAAAATTCAATATGAACCTTTTACTATTCGTGCCCAGGCTTTTATGCCATAATTGCCATATGAAGGCTTTGATTTTTGGTTGAATAGGGGATTTCCAGAGGTGTTGGAGGTTCCTTCATTACATCTGTTTTCTAAAATACCCCACTTGGATATAAAGATTTCTGCTTGCAACCCCTTCTTCTCTTAGAATTGAATCTTCAAAGGGAATGATCACACCATCATGGAAGAGATCAGCAATAGTAATAATACCTTTTTGTTGCCAACTTAGGTGATCAGGAAAATTTCTAATTAAACAATGAATGTTGTTATCTCCCAAAAGATATGGATTCCAGAAAATAGATTGGGATAAGGGAATACCATAATTCCATTTAAACAAATCTCTAACCTCAAGTCAAGCCTCGATCCATTTCTTAATAATGGGAGGCATGGTTGAGGGAACCTTGAAATCGAAAAAGGTAGCATTAGGGAGATCAAATTTAACTTTCCATCCATATGGCTTACATTTGGATAAATAGTGTCTGATAAGGATGGATGTAGGATGCTTAATGTCATTGCTTATGGCTCTGAAGAAATATTTGGTTGTGCGAGCTTTGGCATGTTTCTCAATATTTAAAATGCCTAAACCTCCAAGAGTCTTTGGCTTGTAGCATTCACCACGGAAATAGGAGTCCAACACTTTCTGTTACTACCACAGGCTATAAATCTCCCAATTATACTTTGAAGTCTCTTATAGACCTTCTTAGGGGCAAGGATGAGGGAAGATTGGTAAACATGAGTAGAGGCAAGGACATAATTGGCTAGGATACCCCTCCCAGCCTTAGACAGATATTTTGAGTTCAGGCTATCCACTTTGGTGATGAACTTCTCAATAATGCCAGACTAGAGGTCTAATGCATTGGATCTAATGGCAAAGGGGATACCAAGCAATTTAGAAGAAACATTGGGAGGATTAAAGAAACAGCCAAACTGATCCGCAGTGTTTGTCCCCATAAATTGGTCATGAGCAATAAGCTTGGATTTAACAGGGTTGATTTTGCAACCAGAGCTGAGGCCAATATCATAAAGGATGGACATAGTGGTATCAATAGTTTCTTGATCCATGGTGATTAGCAAAAAGGTGTCATCTGCAAAATGACCATTTAAAATCTGATCAGTCCAATTCTGTGATTTCACTAACAGAGGTAATTCAGCACCAAATTTTGCTTCAGAAGAGGATGTGGATGCTATTGACAGCCACCTAATTGTCAAGGGCTTCCTCCCCCTTTTGCGTGACAACAAAATTACCACGCCCCTACGGATCTTGACATGAATCGGACAAACAAAATAGAATTTATTATGGAAGAATTGCCTTTTCCATAATGAAATCCATATATCCAACAATAGTTGTTTCTTACAATAGTTGTTTCTTATGGCATTACGATGCCGAAAATGGAGGTAATTTGCAACAACGTTCAATAGTGGAATCCCGGCCTAAGTTAATTGGACTTCTAGGCAAAATGGCATGAAAAAAATATATGGAAAGCATTTGCAACAACGTTTGGAGCATGTTGAAATAGAATGCCGTACCATGTTTTGCTCTTATTTGACAAAGTAAAACATAGTTAGCGCCTATTCTAGTAATAATAGTCATCATCATGGGGAAGAAATTACTCCATAACACATTATTAACGACGTCAAAGGACATGTGAATGCCCCGTCAGTTAAGGTACGTTTGCTCTAGCAATGGAAGCAGGCGTCGGAAATAGCAATACGGTGGCCACCACCAGAGTAGCAGTCCAGGAGCTCTTCCAACGCTACTTGGGTGTACGTTTGAGCTCCCTATGTTAGATATGAATCGAATGTGAATTTTCTTACAGCTAACAAACGTATGGACTCAGTTCTTCATGTAAATAACAGCTTCTCCATTTTGTACAGAGAAGTATCTTCGCGAAGATCGATTCTACTGGACCCGAAAACTCGTATGAACTAACCGTTTTACTACTTTCTTTTTATTATTACTAGACTGAGCTACTGTATGCTTTCATAAAGGATATGCTTCTTCTGCTGTCCAATGCAAATTCGTTCTAAAATTAAAATACAAAAAGAAAGGCATTTGGCATTGTATTTCGACTGGATTGTGATCGCTTCATAAAACATTTCTCATATGCAACACGAACTTCTCCTTAGTGATACTAAAAATGTTTTAAGTTTTCATTTTAACTTTTATGTATCTTGGCTATAAAAGGAACTAAAAATGTTGAGTTTTCAATTGAACTTTTATTTATCTTGGCTATAAAAGGAACTAAAGTTCAGCTATCTTATGTTTCTACAAAGTCACGTTTGGCATAGGAGGAATCACTGTCGTGTTTTCTATGGTTTGTCTTCATAAATTTTCTTTCTTTTGGGCTACCTATTCCAACCTGTTAATTGGCAATCGGCATCCTCATTTGTTCCACATTTTGGATTTAACGAATTAGAATTAGAAATTCAATTGTCCATAATGACAAAAGATACGAAGAAGAGAAAAGGATCACATTACGATGCTTTGTTTCTATGATGTTGTTAAGGAAGAAGGCATTGTTGCTTTGCCTTCAGGGCAGAGAATCTTGAATGAGGTTGTAGAATTGACAGTCTTTAATAAATCCTTCTTTCTTTCATTAGATGACGTATTTCAAGTTAACACATGTAGTGTCTAGCTGAAGCTGTATTCTTCACTCTTTTCTTGAGCTTTGAAAACTTTATTTTGCATTTAATAGGGCATCTAAGTTAGCAAATCGACTTGCTTATGGGCTACAGCTGCCAAAAGATGAACAATTTTCTGTTGACTTTTTGCGCCTGCAGAATCAGTTCCCAGTAAGTTATTTTCTACATTTCTGTCATTCTGCGAGCCCACATACATGGATTTGATGTCTTTCTGAGGAGCTTTGGGGCTTGCATATGTACAGGATCATGACCAGTTACAGTCAATTACTGAATCATTGCTTGCCCTATTATTGGTGCAATGTGGAAGCAACATGCTTCAGGCTGAGTTCCTTTTTATTTGCATTACAAACCTTGACAAGGATGGGCCTTGTACAGTGGGATGGATTTATTCCTCTGTTATTGCGGGCTACGTCGGTGGCTGAGACTGGTAATCTTAATATTTATGGTGGGGTTGGGAATGGAACTGGTATGCTAGACCCTTCAATTTTGTTCCACTCACTTTCAAGTAGTCCAGTAGTGATAGAGACATCATCAAACGTTCAAGCCCCTGCCTCAGGCAAGGAGTCCGTGGAACAATTTAATAGCATGGTTACGCCCTTTGGTATGTAAAGTAGCACTTATTGCCCTTCAAACTGAATTAAAGCCAGTTCCATGCTTTGAAATTCTGTGCCAAATAGTGCAATGGACAAATGAATTTACACACAAGGAAATTAATGGAAGCGATGGCAGCAAACACAGGACATTTGGTGTTTCTACATGGCTATACGACTGTCTAGAAGTCCTATGGGCATTGGTAGGGAGAGAGAGATGCCATGTGCCATTTTATGCTTTATTACATGATCAAACACAATTGCACATAGATTACTGGCCTGAAGATGAAACTCTTCTACATCTATTCCTGGAGGTACACAGGAGGCGAGACAGGATTGCTCTCCATATGCAGACGTTTGATGGTCACTTGCTTTGTCCAACATTTGCAACCCTAAGGATGGTCTCATTAACATATCCAGGAGCGATGGGAGAGCCCTTGCATGGTGAGGTAACTTTTTACAGCAACTATGTCACCAAAAAGTATTCATATCATGTTTTTAGGGGAAATTGTGGTTAAGTGAAGAATTTATTTTCCCTTTTCATCCACTTATTGAATAATGAGCCCACAAGCGTAAGCTGCATATTTGCTCCATCTTCAAATTTTGCATTATTTGGTGCAGGAGGTTGCATCATCTATCAAGAGAGGTACCTTAGACTGGGAGAGAGCCTTACGGTGTCTAAGACATGGGTTGCGTTGTAATCCTTCAACAGATTATTGGAGACGAGTTTTACTTTTTGCCCCATGTTATAAGCAACAGCTACAACAAAGTGCTGCTCCAAGAGCTGGGCCTTTTGGGTGGACGCAGCCTGGGTACATCTTCTCTTCGGAAATGACGTGCGAGGCGGTAGTAGAAAGAATTATGGATCTGATGCAGGCCTCTGCCACAGGCAAGTACTGTTGCTAAACTGGTCCCTGTTATTTGTCAATTGTATGTATGTGCATGTGGCTTGCTATCTCTTTGTGGCCTTTGTTTCCAGTTGCCTGTATTGTGTAACAAATGCCTGTCAGCGGCTATGGCTGCCTATTTAGGTGCATAGGTGCATTTAACGGTGGGCTGCTGCTGAGATTATTTTTACATACATGCTAAATGATATCTCTTCTACCTGCTTCGAGCAAGCCTTGCGTATATACGGCTCTTCATTCTGTTCCTTTGGAGTGGAAAGGATGGAATATTATTGACATAAAGATAGAAAGATTTGCTTCCAATATTCTTAGCTTTGGTGTCAAAGCCTTGTAGTTTAATTTGAGAATGGCATGGTGAAAAGAAGTATAGAAATAACAAATACTAAGCAGTCCCTAGTGTGGGTTTGTTGTTATGTAGGTATTTTAAGAACCAATAAAAAGTTTAAACATAGTCTAACGTACATATTCCAGGTAGCAGCAATACAATGGTTGGGTCATCTGTTATGTCAGAAAATGCCCGTTGGCAAGAGTGGTTGACTTTTGCAGACCTCTTCTACTTCTTTATGCGTAGGGGATATTTGGATTTCGTGGAATTTATTGATAAACTTGAGGCTGCCTTTGCAAGTAATGAACAGCCGCCCTTGCGAACTAATCATGTTACATGGCTTCTTGCTCAAGTGTTCCGACTTGAGACAGTTACATCAGCATTAAACACAGACTCCAAGGTTTGTATCTCATCTGATGTAACACAGTCCTGATTTTTCAAGCTGCATGATTGCTTACTTAGCCTTTTATGCCAAGCTAGACTTCAATTGCAGCGGGCAATATGAAACATAAGAATAGACACAGTTAAGGGTCATGGACGTTTCTTCTTGCCAGTGCCATGCTGGTATTATTCCATAGATTTGCCACATTCGTAATAAGGCCAGAGACTTCACATAAAGTGGAAAGTGAAACATAAGAAAAGACACAGTCAAGGGTCATAGACGTTTCTTCTTGCTAGTGCCATGCTGGTATTATTCCATAGATTTGCCACATGTAATAAGGCCAGAGACTTCACATAAAGTGGAAAGGTTTATGGAAGACAGGTAATACAGAAATAACTTCAAGACCAACTATTTCAACTTCCAAAAGCATAAAAAGAAAGTTCAGAGGATGAGTAGCGTGAAATAATCATGAATATGTACCCTATGAACCTGCTCTGCCCCTTCTGAGACAACCTCCTCATGTGGTGAAATCTTTTGTCTGAAGGATTAATATTGGGCTGAGGCGCATGGTCATAGGAGTATCTTAAAAACATGGCCGAGGTGATCTCTTACAGTTCCCTTAGGAACTATAAATTATAGGCTGCAGAAAGCATACAAGCAAAAATTCCATCTCTTTTCCTAATTCATCACTATATGTTGGTTGTGGCGATGCAGTAACTACTAAGCGTTGCTTTTTCCAACATGTTAGATCTAATTTCCCTTCTCATTTTTCTGTGTTCTTATTTGGGAATTTACTTTCTTGACAGCCAGAATATTTTCATATTACATGAATAAAGGAAGCATTCTTGGCACTCTAAATATATGCTATATCTAATACATAGTAGAAGGCCAGAGTCAATGGAAAAATAGGTCCTGATTGAATTATTAGTAAGAGGCAATGTAAAAGTAGGTTCTGATTGAATTATTTTTTGATATCGAGGTCTGCATGCTGTATCTGGTACAAACTTATTAATAAACCTTTTAGCTGTTGCTTCCTCCTAGACCCAAGTGGTCTCTCGTAGACTTTAATATAATCTTTCTTTCTTTTTTATTTCCTAACAGGCTGAAACAATGCAAAAGATTCTATCCTTTCATATGTCAGATAGGCCATTGGAGCAAGCTACAAATATTACACCGCAAAGTATGCTGCTTGATTTTGTCGGAAGCAGTCAGATATTACGTCTCTGGGCATTAAATCGTGCAGTAAAAGAACATTTGACTGGGAATCGTATGCCAGAACACATTCAGAAAGGGAAAGCAATTGATGAATGGTGGAAACAAGTTCAAAATAGTACGTTGTCCAGTTATTGATATTGAGTAGTTTTTTAAGAAAGTAATAAATGAAAACGCTGCTTTTATGCATTAGATTGCAAATTCTTTTGTGAGGGGCCACAATCTATTTGAGGCTCGGAATTTATTTACTTTGATAACTCACTTCCTATTATGACAGATATTGCTCATACGTATAGTCTACTTTGCGTTCTAATTTCTGTTTTTGATGCAGGAGAACGTGTTCTGGATTATGCAAATCTGGATGACAGGGCCACGGGAATGGTGTGGGTGCTGTCACATACTGTAACACAGCCTATCTGTGATGCTATTATGACATGGATGAAAGCCAATGGTATAGGTGAGGTGGCACTTTTAGGACAACCTGGGGAAAGGCTTGCAATAGTGCAGGAAACACGTCCTTTACCAGTAAGTACGCTCTCCGGTTTGTCCTTGCACCTTTGTATGCGGCTTATAAATCAAATTGAGGACCAAATTTTTGCCGGCCAGGTAAACCCCCTATTATGGTTGTAAATTGATTTTTCTATGCGTTGAGCATTGAAGTTAGTTATATTGTAACATAAACTTTGCTCCACTCTCTTAAATAGTTAGTTGATGTTTCAGAGCTGTACTGCTTCCTGCAATGCCAGTTGAAGTATAGTGTCTACATTTATGAAGTTTCTTGTTGCCTCATGGATTTTCTACTGCTATGCTATGTTTTTTTTTCGAAGCACAGTGATCAGTTAGGTCTGACAATTGAGACAGAGGTACTATGGCATCACTTAATTTTTCAATTCTAGGGCGTTCTTTCTAAGGAGAACTTTCTAGACTGATGGTTTTATAGTAAGACCAGGTTATTTTGGGATTGAACTTCCAAATAAGACCAGATTCTCAATGGGACAGTTCACGGTGTCCTCATCAGTTGGTATTTGAGCTGGGACGTGCTAAACATCTTAGCCGGGAGGATAGGAAACATGCTGTATGCAATTTGGTAAAGTCAGAAGAGCACATGAAGTATTATGACCAGAAATGTATATGTTTATTTGTTCATGAGCTCGCTCAGAAAAGGGGCATCCTCAAAAACAGCAACAGCAGCCCTAGTGGCCTAAAGCAGACAGCAATTTCTTCATTCTTCCTTGTTGATGAAACTGGAACGATGGACGCCTTCCTGAAGAAAAGGAAACATCATAATATTAAAGGAATGATTATTGGGCAGCAAAATAGAAGCATGAGCATTCTTTTCAGAAGAAAATACAGGATAGGGTTTAAAAGCGACCAAATGTTGGTATCAGATCAGTCCTTGGAACAGCCATGATGGCAATTGGATCATCTTCCTAGGAACCCTAAATTGATTTGCAATATTACTCCTTTTTAGTGTCTTGGAGGTTTCACCTTCCTTGCAGATCCTCAATTTTATATGTTATTGATTTCAAAGACCCTATGGGTCTTCCGTAGATGTTAGTAATAATCTTTTTTTGCTTTCTTTCTTTTTTAACAACTGATGGCCTCTTTATATGGCTTGCTGTTTATAACTCATCCATGTTAAAATTTGGTGACCTAGGCACCAAGAAACAGGGAAGCAAAGCAAGAAGCAAAGAGAGCTCGTGAACCAAGCAAAAAGAACAGCTGAGTTCACCTAAGAAAAAATTACATTGCACCTTTATTGGACATGCATGCTCTTCCTAATATCTAGACTAGCATTTCGTTCTAGTAATTAACTTCTAACTACTCTTCTGACTTATGTGCCACGTCATGGACCCAAACCTAGAGGACCTGGTGTTGATTTTGCACCCAACTTATTCCAATGGCCACAAATATGGTTTATATCACACAGCTTTGACATCCTCCTTTGAAACATCTTTAGGACATCAAGAATCACAGTTTTAAGAGCCTAGATCCTCCCTTTTAAATTGGAATTCTTCTCATCTTCACTTTGGGCTTGGTCAAATCTGGTAGAAACTGTTTCCATTTGGCTGGCTTGCAGGAATTGATTGCTAGAACAAATAAGCAGGAAACTCTTCATGATGATCTTCAATACCATCTGTGATGGATTGACCAAGGATAAAGTTAGCCATATCCATAGAGAATGCATTTGCTGGAGGAGATTTGGCATGCTGTTTGGAGCATTCCTTAAACCAGTAGCCTTTCCCACCACAGCTAGCACAGATACGGCGAGGGCATAAGTTCACTTCCTTTCTGTTGCAGCAAAAGCAGAAATGTGGGGGGCAGGGCACTGGCTGAGATCTAACTTGACAGGTCTCCCTCAACTCTAACTCGGGGCAATATTGATAAAAGCTGGGGACAGCCTATGTAACATAGATTGGGTCACACATTTAATCATCCACTATTTTGCTGCTACATTCACTTTGATCTGCATAATCTTTCCAAGATAATTATGCTTGCTCTTGGAATGATCGAGCTTAATTGCATACAATCTTCCGTTAGATACATGGGCTCTGTGTCATTAGCATTCTCATACACGATTTGAAGTTCCTCAATGCTGCCAAAGAGGTTTTTAAGCCTGCAATATGATTAGCAGCAGTGAGTTCAATGGTCATTCCCAGAGCCTTGGCACTTAACTTTCTGCTTTCGTCTCTTTTGGCATATGGCATCCTAAAACTCTTCAAGTTCAAGTCCCATGACTAAATGACATCTCAGCGTATTGGAGGAAAGGACTTAATGCATAGAGTGGCCTTCAGTGGAAAATAACACATTAGAAAACGTTCATTTGATACCGCTACATACTATAAAGAAAGAGAAAAGCGAGAAAATAAGATTTTATTAATGTCTATGGGAGACCATTTGGGCTATGAGACCAAATACACACAATAATTTTCATCATCTAGGAGCATCCCCCTAGGTTGAAAGTGCTCAATAAATCTAGGAAGTAATTAAGAAACAAAATACAGAAGTAAAGCTTATTATGGGATCTGGTTCTGTGTGCCCCATAGATGGTCTGAAGAATGATGTGATGATGTCTTGGGGGTCTTATTCTTCTTCATATAGAGCTGTCTGGCGTTTCTTAGCTTTTTTTTTGGCCCCTAATAGCAGACTCCTTCAAACAATTCTGGTTCTTTTCATGCTATTGTTACTCAAATTGATGACCGAATTGGGTATAAAAAAGGGTCCGTGACTGTTTTCTTTAACCATTATGTAGCTGATTTTTCTTTTTGTTTGAGAATGCTTTTTCTTAGTTGGGTGAGTAGTTCATGAGCTGCCACAAGGTGGTTGGGTTCCTGAAAAAGCAAAAAGCAATGGTATCTACTTTCCCCAATGGTATTTAAAGTACCATGTCATTCTTTGCACCATGGCAAATATTATTGTAGGTTACAGGAAATGTATGAGCTCAAACATTCAAGAGCATTAAAGGAAGTATAGCTAAGTGTCTTAACTCTTGGTGCAAATAAGTGGGTTGGAAAGTTCTGTTACGATTCTGAGCTGGAATCTGTAGCAGTGGCCTGGTGAGGTCTTATGAGGCGCAGCCAGAATAGTCATATAAGGTGGAAGCCTTATATGCCAAGCCATCTTTGGTGAAAGGTCTTGGGAGGAAAGGGAGTGGATATGTATATGAGAGGAAGACGTCCAAGGGGGATATCTGGCAATCATCTCTTTGGTTGTGCGCTTTGAGGAGATGGTCAGGCTGTGTAACGATGAGCTCTGGCTGGTGCTATCGTGAATCCACGGTTGGGTGGCTGCTGCTCTACTCCTTTCCTTGCAGTCTCCATAGTCGTGCGTGGACTTAGCCTGATTCACTTCCTGTTCACTTCCTGTTTGTAACAAGCTGTGACCTGAATTAATTTTATGGTGCACCTTTGTTTGTGTTTCCATTTTAAGTGATTTATATTGAGTCATAGGAGCAGACTCCCGTATCTGACAGGAGAATGTTTGCCTGCATTATCTTTGTACTCTTGACTTCTGGAGGATTGTAGAAATGCATTGTATGAGAAAAGATGATATCAATTATGCCTTTACAGTGTATTGGTATGCATGATGTTATGTTATTGTTGCTTGCAGGTTCTACCAAGTATAGCTATGTTGGAAACATATGTGCGTCTTCTGCTTATTGCTCCCCAAACACTCTTCCAGCTTCATCTTAATGTAAGTTGGGTATTTTTTTATACATTTTAGGTGGCTACAAATGCGCCCTAGCTGTTGATGATCTGATGTAATATTTGGCTCATAGACCCAAGCGGTCTCCCACAGATGTTAATATAACCTCCTCCCTCCCCTCCACATTTAAGACAACTTATGAACGTCGCTTAAATTTCTCAAGCTTTTCCAGAGAAACTGCCTAATTTGTCCATTTTATTCACATTCCTGGACTATGCTAATCTGGATTGGATTGGTAAGCAAAGTTTGGGTTCATGAATTTGGGGTTAGTGATAAGGCTAAAAGCTTTAACTTGTTGGTTTAATGCATGAGCAAAAATCTTCTCTTGTCCTGCTATTTTGCATATTGCATCCCCAATCAAAAGAATTATTTGCCTTTATTCAACTACCGTAATGGCCACATTCCTCAAACCCATTCCATCATTTATCTGAATACGTTTGCATCCTTGAAACGATGGACCACCTTATCTTGACCCTGATACTATATTAGAAACTCAGGATGGACTGGCCAACTATCGGACCCATCAAGCCAAGTGCTGTATTACTGAGCTACCGCCCTGTGTATGCCACTACATATATTTTCCAACGACTTGATCAATCCTTGATGCCTTCTATTCACTGAATTGCCCAATTCTTGTTCATCCTTGGTACTAAGTCTTGTCTAAGAAAGTAATGTAGTAAAATACAGATGCATTGCTGGACACAAGATCCAGGCAGCAGCCCGTGTGAACATTTTTACTGTTTTTTGTTATCCTCATGGAGAGTAGCAACTTTCCTCGTGGAAATTTTACTTGTTTGTCAGGCACAATTACATAATTTGATTAAATCACAGCGTTTTCAAGAAGTGTCTTAGTTACGTAAATACTTTCGTCTCTTAGACCCCAGGGTCTTTAAGAGATCGTGAATATATCATTTTGTTTTTTTGTTTTATAACTATAATAGACAAGCCAGCAAAACGAAATAGAAATAAGCTCTAAGGACAAGCTCAAATTTTGTTCTGATGTCAGCATTTAGTCCCTTTCTATCACGCATCCTCTTTTGAAGGTTTAGCCATGTGTTTGAGACAACAAATCATGTTGGATAGCTGCTGATCAACTTTATATTAAGTTTTTTGTTAAATTGTATTAAAATGGTGGGATGCCATCCACTGAGAAGCACAGTCTAATTATTTTAGAGAACCAGCATGTCCAACCTTGTCAGCCAAGTTTTTAAAGATAGTTATGCCAACCAACTTCATTTCGCAGTGATGCCATTCAGTTTCATAGATCATTTCAGACTTCCGATACAGGATCCCATTTCTTTTTTGCAGCTGTCCATGAGTGATGCACATAAAATCCGTGCAAGTATTCTTCCGTCTAGGTACTAGAACATCATTTGCTTTGTTATTTTCACAAGCTACAGGCCAAATATTTTCCCTTTAGGCAGTCTCGTTTGGCGCTTTTACATGTTGCCAAAATGGAAGGCCACTTTGTCCGTTTCAGCAAGTATGCTGTTAGCATTTCAGATGTGTTTAGCTTAGTGATAACATCACACTGCTGAGGTGGCATTGTGGAAGACATGGCATATATAAGCCATAGTCATTCAAGTTAGCAGTTAGTTTTTCTCTTGTATGCTTTTCGTAGATTCTTCAGCCACTCCGCTTCAACTGGACGCAGCATTCCAGTTAGTCTCTTTTTTGCACAAAGTGCACCAACTCGGGTCCTCGCAGCAAGGCCAATGCAGGCTTCCATGGATTGCTCTCAAGAGCTCCAAAAATCTGGCTGAAAAGGAAGTGCAGGAATGTTGGTACGCAAAAGCATCGCAATGGGCTGCTTCTTTAGGATTTGGCTTGGGAAACCTGCCTCCCTTTCAACATAACGTAGCTGCAGCTAATACGGCGGTAAAACCTGGAGCAAAAAAGAGACTTGAAAAAGATAAGAACCAGCTCATACGGCACGATCTGGAAATTTTATACATATCAAAGACATGGTTAACTCCAAGTGATCTTCCTACCAAGATGCAATTTTTACAAAGATCACTTCCTTGAGTTCAATGAAGATGGTTTCATCGAGCGACCAGGATATTTGAATATTCACCTTGCACATAAGCTGAGACATGCTATCGGTCAGCTCAGGGTCTCATCTCATCAGCTCGAGATTGAAGCTGGTCGTGCTAGTAGACCAAAGGTGGAGCGCTCAAAAAGGATCTGCAGACTATGTCACTTGAATGTAATTGAGTCTGAGGAACATTTCATCTTCACATGTCCAGTCTATTATGAAATATGGGGCAGATTCCATTGCCTATTTCGGGAACCTTCCTCCCTCTCCAAACTGATCAGAAATCGCCTATGAGGATCAGAAATGTATAGCTCTTTTTCTTCACCAAATGACTGTGCATAGAAGAAATCTATTAAAGGAGCAAGCTAGGGGGAAGAGCGGGACATGAAAAACGATCCCATCATAAAAGGCTGATCACTCTCTTTCTCATTGGCGGTGCTAATGATAATAAACGGAAGGCAGGTTCTCTTCCTGGACCATCTCATCCAATCTCAAAAGGAGTAACCATGAAAGTGTCTAGAAGAAGAAAGCGGACAGTAAAGGAAAAACATAAGCAGTCCTTCAAAAGAGAAAACAAGTCTGGCATCACTTTATACTTTGAGCCCGTGGCCAAGAAGACAAAAGTTTCTCTTAATTTCATTGTTTTAGTTTTCTTTTTCTTTTTTTTAAGCAATATCTCTAGGTGGCTGCAAATGCGCCCCTAGCTGGACATGATTGATGTATATTTGGTCTCATAGACCCAAATGGTCTCTCGTAGATGTTAATATAATCTTTGAGCGTCTACTCGTCTACTCAGACATTTTGTAACTCCTTTTCAATTCCGTATATGACCAAAATGTCGTCATGGTATTAGACCGGGTCGGAATGAAGGTTAGTGCAATTTTTCATCTATCTGGAGGCCATTTTTTTTCCAATTCTTCGTAATTTGTCACCCGGCTGCCAAATTCGTGGACTTCAGGCCGGTTTTGGTCTTACATCAACTGCAGATATATCCATTTCTCACCTATTATTTTCGTCCTTTCTTTATTGCCCGTTTTCTTGACTCAGGATCTGTCATCAGAGTTTATTTTCTGTGTTCTATATGAATGCTCTACATTCCTGAATATTATTCATGATTTACTCAATGGAGATAATCATTATACAGGGTATGATAATTTGGAGATCAATCTGTGCTAAACAAGCTGTCTGCAGTTTTAGCCTCCACTTGGAATTCCAAGATTTCAGATGAATTGGAGACAAATGAAACAGCCCTCACCCTTCCCAAAGCCACAGTATCTGATGATTTCAAGAGAGATCTCAGATCTCTTCACACCTTCAATGAGGCCTTGGATTTTGTAAATAAAACTCCATGCAAAGAGGGGCTGGACAGATGTTCTCACTCCAATGGAAAATTGGTAATCTCAAATTACAGGACTGCTCCAACATGCAAGAATATCTTGACAAGCTTAAGATGCTTAAAGACAAATATTCAGGGGCTAGTGGCAATATGGATGATTCAACTTTAATCCTTCGTATGAAATCATCAAGATTACCTTTAATGAGCTTCTCCAGCAACTTCTGGAAGCCGAATTAAAGCTTAAAAAGCCAGATTATATTGAAGGACTCATTATTCTCAAGTGCAGTCTACTCATGCCCAGTCCAACAAGTCTCTTCAGGTTCCTCTAATCCTCCCAACAGTTCTTATTCACTGTAGCAAGAAGGGGCACTTTAAGAAGAGCTGCAGATAACTTCAACGAGATATTAAGCAGTATCTCCAAGATAAAGCAAAGAAACCAGTCAAAGCTTCTTCTACTTCAGCGTCTACGTCTGTTCTCTCATCATCTTTACCGTCAGATTCTTCTCAAGCTCTTGCAGCTAATGTTTCCAACCTCTCTATTGATCAACTTGAAACTCAATTTCTCTGCAGGATGGCTGAGAAATTTCAGTCAGATGCATGGTTACTAGACTCAGGTTAAATCTGAAGGTATAGGTGCTGTTCCTTGAAAATGAAGAACATCATACGCTCAAAATTGATTATGTTGGTCTTGTACCTGGCCTTCTCGTACGAGGAAGAATCCAATACAGCATGTGAACTTAGAACTTTTAGGTCCTATTGCTCAAGGCAAACTCCGTGATGACAGTCTGTATTATCTTAGTGTTAAATCCTCCGTAGCACCAACAGCTTCCTCTCTTGTCGCAGCTGTACCTCACTAAGACACCAGAACAGTCATGGCATGTTCGGTTTGGACATCTGCATAGTGATGCATTGTACATTGCCTTCACGTTAAAAATGGTTGATGGCTTACCTCAGCTTGGACCACAACATGCTGATTGTACTGTGTGCAGACTTGGGAAATAACTTCAGGCACCCTATCCTCATCCTAAATTTTGGGCTACTCAACCGTTGGAATTAGTACATTCAGATATTTGTCACATGCCAATCAAATCTCTTGGTGGCAGCAGGGACTTCTTATTCTTTATTGATGATTACATCAGATATACCTCGGTATATTGCCTCAAACTTAAAACTGAAGCTTTCCTTACATTCAAACTTTTCAGTACATTGGTGAAAAATCAGTTATCTACCACTACCAAAGCCATTAAAACAGATAATGCAGGTCATTATCTTTCCCAAGTTGGATTATTTTGATGCCGAGGGGATTCATAAACAGCTGATAGTACCCTACACTCATGCACAAAATTGTGTTGCCGAGCGCAAAATAGGACACTCCTGGAAATTGCGAGATGCTTGTTGAAACACAAGCAATTACCAACCACTTGTCTGGGAAGAAGCCATCACACAGCAACATGCTTCGCCAATAGATCACCCACCAAAGTTTGAAGCTGAATCCATTTGAACCTCTTCATGGAGTCAAACCATATATAACTTTCTTTAGACACAATTCCAGCTGAAATTCTTCAAAAACAGGGCCGACATTCAAGTCGAGCTACCAAGTTATTTTCATTGGATATCCCGACAATATGAAAGCTTGGAGTGTTTTGATCCCGTCACTACTCATCTGATTTGTACGAGACACCAACTGAAGCTTATGATCAGACCTACAGACCTACCGATCCCACTTCAAGTTTGCTACCTGCTACTACTGTTACTGTTTCCACTTCAGCTCCACTTTCTGATCCCACTGTAATGGGACGTTAAGATCAGATTCAGGTGGTCTTATGGACCTTGTCAAAGATAGAGATATTATCTTTTTGTCAGAAACACATGAAACAACAGAAACAGGTCTCCCAGATGTGTCGGGTTACACTTGGGACTCCGTCTACAGAAGCAAGAAGAAAGGTAAACGGGGATCAGGAGGGGTAGCAGTCCTTTACAAAGCAGAATTATCAGGAATCATTTCCATAGTGAAAAAGGATGAAGCAGCAAGGTTTTTGTGGGTCAAGATAAGAACTTCTCCAGGAAATTACATATATACTGCTGCCTGCTACTTCCCCCCTCAAAATTCTGATTATGCTGATGTGGATACCCAAGAAGGCGCCTCTCCTTACATGGCTTTATTTGATGATAACACTGAATTCTCTAAGCGAGGCAAAATCCTGCTCGTGGGTGACTTTAATGCGAGAACAGCGGATGCCCAAGTTCAATTGATGGATTTTGAAGGTGATCCTGTCTTACTGCCATCCTTATCTCCTCTTGAAACCCATACCATGCGAAAGTCAGCTGATGGTAATGCGGAGATTACTAGGTATGGGCACTTCCTTTTGGAATTTGGACAGATGCATAATCTTGTCATTTACAATGGGATGCAACACTTGCGGGTTCATCAAACTATACCTGTAATCCTCAAAGCGGGCATAGTGTAGTGTAGTGGATTATCTGATGGGGTCTCCAGCCTTGGCAAAAGAGATCGAGAAGTTTTCAGTTCCACCTCAACCACGCCCAGCCGAAACCAACCGGAGGTGACCAAAACCGAGGTGCCTTCACAGGGAACCAACCGACTAGGGGACCATTCTCCTCTCCTCTTTTGCCTCAAAATGTGTTTTGAGTTGGACAAAAGCTTGCCTCAGGAACCACTCTACTTCCTTTTTGAGTTTGACCACTCTCTTGATCTCATCTATAACCTTGAGCTTGATACACGATTGAGGGACATCCATATCTTTCATAATGTGGAAGAAAAGGCCACGTTGCTCACATCTGCTATACACCAAGCTGCATAAACACTTTCCCACACAAGCTTTGTTCCTTCCGTAAACGACGTGCACAGATGCCTCAAAACACTTGGTATGATGAAGAATGCAAAAATCTTCACAAGCAGCTCAAGGAAAAGTTGGCAGCCTGCTCTTCTACAGCTATTGCGACTAAGAAAGCATACAAAAAGCTGATCCGCATGAAAAAAAGAGCATATATAAAGCAGGTGAGGGAAGACATGCTTAACATGCTTTACAGTAATAAATCTGCTAAATTTTTGCAGAAGCTTCATGCTCGGAAATCTGATTTGCCTCTTAAAGACCCAAAAGTGTGGACCACTTATGCTCGAACACTCCTAGATGTGGGAAAAGCAGATTTGCTTGACATTGGATTGCAGCCCCAGCCCCAATCCTCCTCTCTTTTCTCCACTTCCCTTATCCGAGAAGCTATAAGCAAATTGAACACTGGAAAAGCAAAAGATTGTGAGGATTTGCAGGCTGAATTTTTGATCCATGGAATGGATACCCGTGCGCCTATTGTGGCAGATTTATTCAATGAGATAATATGCTCAAGCTTTCCAAAAGCATGGACCATTAATATCATCAAGCCAGTTTTTAAGGCTGGAGACCCAATCAATCCAAACAACTACCGCCTTATAATGATTGGACACGTCATGGCAAGATTATATGGATGTGCATTGGACTTTATTATCAGTGAATATGCGGAGATAAATCTCCTTAGAGCAAAGGGCCAGGCCGGTTTCAGGAGGAATTTCTTAACAATAGATCATATCTTTACCTTACGGTCTATCATTGAGGAAGCTAAAGCAAAGAAAACAAAAGTTTATTGCTGCTTCGTGGATTTCCCATAAAGCTTTTGATACAGTCCTCGAATCGCCTATTTCATAGACTTACTGAACTTGGATTGTCGTGATCAAGTCATATGGGCCGTTTTGATGCTCTATGAAAATGTTTTGGGAAGAATTAAAGTGCCCGGGGGCTGGTCGGATGACATAAGCAGCACAATTGGGGTTAAACAGGGCTGTCCCTTATCCCCTACATTCTTCGGTTTGTACATTGACGAGCTGGAAAGCTTCGTAGCAGCGCTTGGAGGTGCCGGATCTGCTTTAGCTGATGATTGCATATCCATCCTTCTATATGCGGATGATGTGGTACTTATATCTTCTTCTCCTGAAGACCTTCAGCATCATTTAATGGCACTTGAGAAATTGTGCGCTCAAGGAGAGCTTAAAGTGAACTTGGACAAAACAAAAGTGATGGTTTTCAACACATCACGTGCTTGCATGCATCCCAGCACCTTCTTTTTCATGAATCAACAAGTGGAAGTGGTCTCTCATTATACTTACTTGGGGGTGCAATTTAAGGGTCCCATCTTTAGTCTTAGAATGTAATGAAACTGAAAGAACAGAAGAAGATACAAGCGCACCAACGTGAGTTGGTCTCTTCACTCAACTACCCTTAAGAAGACTGACTGTGGCTTATATAGAGTACGCCACGTCAGCTACAGTGACACGTCAGCATCTAGTCAGCATAGTAATATCTCTCCTTTCTAATATCCCCCTTTGACTAGATGCTTGAAAATCCCCCTTCAGCTGCTATCCCCCTTCAGGACAATAGGGTTGCAAGTGTAAAATACTTTTAAGATTGCTGAAGTGCTTGCCTGATAACGCTTTAGTAAAACCATCTGCTATCTGTGCATGAGTTGGACAGTGATGTAGAAGCAGATAACCCTCTTGAAGTTGCTCTCGGATAAAACAGAGTTTGATATCTAAATGTTTTATCTGCAGGTGCATCTTTAGGTCCTTAACATGTGAAATAGCCCCGCTATTATCACAGTATAAATGAGCTGGCTTTAACAGGAATCTTTAAATCTTCAAAAAGATGCAGCAACCATTTTAGTTCTTGAGTTGTAGCGGTGAGAGCCTTGAGTTCAGCTTCAGTGTACTTGATACTAACATGAGGTTGAGATCTGGAACTCAAGTGATTGGACTATTCCCAAAGAAGGAAATAAAGCCTGTCAAGGATTTTCTTGAAGTTACATCTCAGAGAAGCCATGTCAGAGTCAGAATAAATTTTCAGCTGAGGATTCTTGACCCTTCCATAGAAAAGACCTTCAGTTTGTGTGCCAACAAGATATCTAAGAACCTGTTTAGCCGCTTTCCAATGAGATACTTTAGGATGTGTCATAAAGCGAGTGAGCACACCTACTGAATATGTGATATCTGGTCGAGTGATAGTAAGGTATAACAATTCCCCTACTAACTGTCGATAAAGAGTGGCATCTGCATCTTCTTCTTCAGACTGCAAAGATAGTTTATGACCTGGATCCCAAGGAACCTTAGTAGGCTTGGCATCTGTCATATGAAATTTGTCTAGTATCTCTTTAATATACTTCTGCTGAGTGAGGTGAATACCTTGAGAAGTCTGCCAAATTTCAATACCCAAACAATAGTGCATAAGACCCAAATCAGTGACTTCAAAGTCTGAGAAAATACAATTCTTGGTATGTTGAATGAGATCAACTGCACTGCCAGTTAGAATAGTATCATCAACATAAAGAAGAAGAATAGATACATTGGCACCTTGAAACTGAAAAAATAGAGGCTAGGATCTGCTCGAGACCTGTGATATCCCAATTTTTCAAGATACCCATTAATTTTGTGATTCCAACACCGAGGTGCCTGTTTCAAACCATATATACTTTTCTTAAGCTTGCAAACATAATCAGGAAATTGTTTGCTCACAAAAACCTGGGGGCTGCTGCATATACAACTCTTCCTCCAAATCACCATTGAGAAAAGCAGATTTGAAATCAAAATGATGAACTGGCCAGGCTGACTGTGCTGCTAAGGCCAATACAGCTCTCAAAGTATCCAATCTGACCACAGGAGAAAAACATCATTGTAATCAAAGCCTTCCTGCTGAGTATACCCTTTTGCTACAAGGCGAGCCTTGTATCTGGAAATGGTACCATCCGACCTGTATTTAGTCCTAAAGATCCATTTGGCACCTATAACATTCTTATCGAGGAAGGTCGAGGAACAAGATCCCATGTATCTGTTTTGACATCATCTCCAATTCCTCTTGCATGGCATGAATCCAGTGATCTGATTTAGCTGCCTGATTGTAGAAAATAGGATCTCGATCGTGTAAAACTTTAGTCATGAGTGCAAAATTGCACAAAACAGAAGAACTAGAGTGAGGGGTATTGTAAATCATGAATGTGGTTGGGCTGAGGAAAAGTAAGAGGTAAAACAGGGCATTTAATGTTCAGGTATTTCGTGGTAATCAAGAGGTTCATAGTCAGCATATGGATTTGTGGATATGGACTGTGGGATTGGCTCAATTGTAGGTAAAGGAATAGAAGGGCTAAATGTGGGTAAAAGGTACAGGAGGACTAAGAAATGAGGAAGCAGAAACAGTGGAAGATGAAGAAGAGAGAGGAAGAGAAATAGTGGAAGATGAGGAAGAAATAGATGATGGAGAAGAACAAGAATCAATGTCTAAAAAGATTTATGACAGCAGTGTCATAATCAACAGGATGTGAAAGCTGAAAATCATAAGATTTGTTTTCAAAAATTGCATACTCCTTGAGGCAAAAACAGTCTGAGTTTGGGGATCATAACACCTTCAGGCCTTCATGTTGGGAGTATATCCAATGAAAATGACTTGACGTGCCCTATCAGCTAACTTGCCTTGCTTCTGTAGTATCTCCTTTGGATAGGCAGCATAACCAAGACATCCAAACACTCAAAATGGGAAACATCAGGTTTGATTGAATAAAGTGTCTCAAAGGGTGTCTTTAGATTCAAGGACTTTGTGGGTGCCCGATTTGAAAGATAACAAGCAGTCAGAACTGCTTCTGCCCAAAAAAAAACTAGGTGGCATGTTCTTGTGTTTGAGCAAGCTTCGAAGCTAAATTCAATAATGTTCTCGTGCTTCCGCTCAGCCACCCCATTTTGGGAATGAGCATAGGGCACAATAAGTTCCCTATGAATGCCTTTTATTCAAGATAGGCTTCAAATTCTGCTGACAAATACTCTCTTGCATTATCTGTTCGATAGCCTTGATAGAAGTAGACAGCTGAGTTTGAACCAAGGCAGAAATTTTTGAAAGTAGAGAAGGCTTGAGACTTAAACTTCAGTGGATAAACCCAAGTGAATCGACTAAAGTCATCTACAAAAACCAGAAAATACACGCTACCAGCCAAGGATTCAAGTGGCATATAGCAAATATCTGAATGAATAAGTTCTAAAGGCTGAGTAGCTCGAAATGTTGCTTGTTTAGGAAATGGAGCCTGCACTTGTTTGCCCAATCTGCAGGCATGACATTGCAGGTCTTGATTTTTGAGTAAAGGAAGGCCTTGAACCATTCCTAATTTAGATGCAATAACTAGAGGAGAAAGACCAATATGCCCGCATTCGGCATGCCATAAGGATTCTGAAGTTGAGCAGGAAGAAGTAGAAGGCGGTGAGACTTCAGCAAGATGAGCATGATGAGTGTTCTTGCCATGCAGAACATAAAGACCATCTTTGGTTAAATTGCCTTGAGCAACAATCCCAACCAAACTTGGATCAATCAGCTGTAAGAGCTTCTTGCTGCAGATATAGACTTGACCTCCTTCAAAAGAATTGAGAAACCTAATTGTTTATAAATTTGACTCACGCTAAGCAAATTGACCACCAAATCAGGCATATGCGAGAACATCATCAATTTTGAGTGTAGAAGAGGAATCAAGATCGATTTGAACCTTGCCCTTGCCTTTAGAACGAGCAAGATTGCCATCAGCCATCTTGGACGACAGTGGAATGATGAGGTTGTAGATCAGAAAAACATGGGACTTCATGGCCAAATGCTTGGTGGCTCCCCGAATCAACAAGCCAAAGCTCATCTTCCTCAAACCGATCAGTCACCAAAGCCAAAAACTGCTCCTCCAGATCATCGTTTAAATTTCTGAAACCTTGGCACTAATCTCTGAATCTTTGACAGTCTCTTTATCTTTTCTAGATTGTGATTTATACTTGAGATATTGAGCAACTTCCTTCTGAAATTTCTTGCACTTTGAAACTTCATATGACCCTCTGCTCCACGGTGCCAACATGACATTGGCTTCTTAGTAGAAGTCGACTTTGAGGAAACAGAACTAGAAGGAACAGCTTTAGTATTAGAATAATGAGCTGCTGCAAGATCTGCTGACCTTTTATGTTCTGCTCTTCTTCAAGTAATTGCTGCTGAAATTGATGAAAATCGACTGAAATGTTTTGTTGCAGCTTATAAAATTTGACAAAATGCCTATATTCTTGAGGCAATCCTTTGAGTGCATAAAGAATAAGCCTGGAATCCTTCATTTGACCACCGCTGCGACATAAGCTTCTTGTAAACCTTTAAGTTTCTTCAAATAATCTCTTACTCCCGAACAATCAAGCAACCCGAGGGTATCAACTGTAAGACACAAAAGCTGGTGACCTTCTCCTTTAAGTACACACCGATCATGAAGGAACTGGAAAGCCGATTTGAAATCATGAAAATCCTTAAGATCCATCGGAAAAATCTGTACCTACACATGCTTTTAGATGATTCAAAGCATAATCATCTTTCTTCTTCTCAAAGATCAAATGTGGATTCCATTTAGAACCTAGAACTTCGCTCAAATCTCGCAGATGCAGATTGGTTTTGAAAGCCTCCTTCGTGTAAAGAAATTTTGATGATCGAGAACAGGATGTTGGAAGTATTTCCACGGTTCTTGGCTCACGACCATTTGCAAACAAAAAGAAGAGAATGCAAAGACAAATTGCGAGAGAGATGCGGACTCAAGTCCGTGAATCAACACGAAAAGCAAGCCAATCTTGGACAATAGTCGACAAATCAAACCAGTTTGCAAGATCTACCAACGTCAAATATAGCCGATGTGCACCAAATATAGCCGATCTGCCCCAAATCAAGCCAAACTTACACTAAAGTTAGCCGATCTCCCACGATCACGTCAATCTGACCAAGAGCAGCGACAATTTCACAGGAAATTCAAGAATATGAATCGAATTCTGAATTTGCACTATCCAATCAATCTGACTAAAAAAAAAAAAAAAAAAAACACTAGATCTTTACAAAGATCACTCAAACTTTGATCAGATCGAACCACAACACTGGCTGAATCCGATCTTTACAAATAGGCAACTTTTGCACTACCTTCCTCTTCGGATCGGCTCTTTTCGGATCGGCTCGATACCATCTTAGAATGTAATGAAACCGAAAAGAACGTAGAAGAAGATACAAGCGCACCAACGTGAGTTGGTCTCTTCACTCAACTACCCTTAAGAAGACCGGACCGGGCTTTATAGAGTAGATACGTCACGCTGATACAAAGGACACGTCAAACATCTAGTCGAGATAGTAATATCTCTCCTTTCTAATATTTAGCATGAAAGACGCAAAGATATGACAAAGCTCACAAAGGGATATGCCTCACCGCAATGCTAGAGAAGAAATGTTTCAAAGTGGATTTTCGGGATGTCCCAAAGAAAGCTTCATCTTTTCAAGTACCTTAGTTAGACCAGCTGCTCTATATGGAGCTTTGATGTGGGGAATGGACATGACAGCCAAAGAATGGGGTCATATAGAAAGACCGCAAATTTATTTTCTGTCCAAAATGATTATGAGCAAAGCATCGTGCCACATCCAATTATATTGGCAGAATTTTCAGCCACTCCGCTTCAACCTGGACGTGCATTCAGTTAGTCTCCTTTTGCACAAAGTGCACCAACTTGGGTCCTCGCAGACAAGGCCAAAGCAGGCTTCCATGGATTGCTCTCAAGAGCTCCAAAGATCTGGCTGAAAAGGGAGTGCGCAGGAATGTTGGTGCATAAAAGCATCGCAATGGGCTGCTTCTTTAGGATTTGGCTTGGGAAACCTACCTCCCTTTCAACATAACGTAGCTGCAGCTAATACGGTAAAACACGGAGCAAAAAAGAGACTTGAAAAGATAAAGAACCAGCTCATACAAGACGATCGGAAATTTTATACATATCAAGGACATGGTTAACTCCAAGTGATCTTCCTACCAAGATGCAATTTTACAAAGATCACTTCCTTGACTTCAATAAAGATGGTTTCATCGGCGACTGGGATATTTGAATATTCAATGCGCACAAGTTTTTGAGACATGCTATCGGTCATTTCGGGGTCTCATCTCATCATTTCGAGATTGAAGCCGGTCGTGCTAGTAGACCGAAGGTGGAGAGGATCTGCAGACTATGTCACTTGAATGTAATTGAGTCCGAGGAACATTTCATCTTCACTTGTCCGGTCTATTGGCGATTCCATTGCCTATTTAGGAACCTACCTCCTCTCCAAACCGACGCCTATGAGGATCAGAAATGTATAGCTCTTTTTCTTCACCAAATGACTGTCGCGAAGAAGAAATCTATTAAAGGAGCAAGGCGGGGAAGAGCCGGACATGAAAATGATCCTATGCAAAGGCTGATCTCTCTTTCTCATTGGAGGTGATAATGATAATAAACGGAAGGTAGGTTCTCTTCTCGGGACCATCTCATCCAATCTCAAAAGGAGTAACCATGAAAGTGTCTAGAAAAAGAAAGCGGACAAGTAAAAAAAAAACATAAGCGGTCCTTCAAAAAGAGAAAACAAGTCCTGGCATCACTTTATACTTTGAGCCCGTGGCCAAGAAGACAAAAGTTTCTTAATTTTATTGTTTTAGTTTTCTTTTTCTTTTTCTTTTTTAAGCAATATCTCTAGGTGGCTAATCTTCATCTTCATTCTTACCTTTGTTATAAGCACTTTCAACCGTCATCCTCACCTCCTCCTACTACAATTCCATCACCCCATTCTCGGGCTTCAATCGCCATTGATCCATACCAGAATTTTCCGTTCTTCTTTTCATGATTCCAACTTCTCTCCACAACGTTCAATTGTCTTTGCCACAACAAAATGTAGCAGAACTACTTGCTTTTCCCCTCGACCCACCATCACCATATCACCAAGAAGTCCTAGATGACTTTTTGGTTTTACGACCTATTGATGATTCTTGTAATTTTGCCCGTATGGCGAGAGTCCTATGTCATCATGATCCACTCATATATCTTTGAAGCTGCTAAAGACCAATAATAAGAATATTGTTGCCAATACCGCACTACATATCATCCCGATGGCACCCTTTTCAAGCACAAGGCCTGTTTTAGTGGCAAAGGGTTTCACATAACGAGGAAGGGCTTGATTTTCATGAAATTTTCAACCCTGTTGTAAGGATCGCCACAATAAGAGCGATCCTCACCGTGCATCCTCAAAGCGATTGGTCCGTTTATCAACCGGATATCAAATCTGCTTTCCTCGATTGGAGATTTAGGGGACATATGTATGCGGTGATACAATTCATGTATATTTGGGAAGTTGTAGGAACATAGAATCATAGAACCGTAATGAAATAATAGAACACAGGACTAAAGAAACTTTATTCATGCACAATTGATATGGCGGCACCATTAACCACCCAACCGGATCCATCGGGTTATTGGCAAAAACACAAGTACTATGGTAAATACAAAAGCGGCATTTGGCTTATTGGCCTTCGGACTAATCTAGCTACTCCAAGTAGCCACACATCATAAAAACAATTGCATATATGTGAAGTCGCTATGGCGTGATCTCGTGACCCCTTGTCACCTTTTCGCCATTACTCTCCTCCTAATGAACTACTGTAATGTCGCCCCAATTCGGAAACTAGACTCGAGACGGTTCCAAAGAGGTAAAGATCGCTTCAATCGAGCTCACGGTTTGGGAGATATGTCCAATTGAAGTTTCGGTTCTATTTATAGATCTCTCTGCGACTTTAACCTTTTTTAGCAGGCAGTTGCCTTTTTTCCCAAAATATCTCCTTGCCTTATTATCTATGATCTTTTTCTCAACCAATAACCATCCCCAATGATAGTGCCTCGACCCCGTCCATAAATATCAATGGTTCTTCACATCCAAATGCTATGTTATCCTATGCCCCTTTATATTACTAGGTGACCTTAGGAATAACATTTACATAGTATTTACCATAAAACCAATAACCCATTCGCCATGGACCACTCCCCCGTGCTTGCTCCATATCAATCCATCCCTTCTCAAGATAGATCGTCCGCGATCATCCGAGTACACTCAATTTCAGTCCATCCCCTCTTAAGATGGAATACCCCACGATCATTCAAGATACGCTCCATTTCAATCCATCTCTCCTCAAGATGGATCTTCCATGGTCATCACCGGTCACGAAAGTTTTATAATCCCCGCAAAACTCCGAAACAAGTTATGGATATCCGCGTACTTCCCAAATGACGATATATCCTTTTGTACCTCCATGGTGCGTTATTATCTTTCGTTACCTCTACGGTACTACTTGATTGTATCGCCACCCGCGATACGATTGTATCTCCAAGATACTGGATGCAACTTTTGTCAAGCCAATTGTGTTGCAATCACAATTACTAGTCTTCAAAAGTATACATCTTATGCACTCTTGTTCAAGCCAATTGTCTTTGCGAGACACAATTACTAGTCTACCAAGAGGCATTCCCTATCTAGTATACCATGTTCAAGCCTACTATGTTGCAATCATAGTGCTAGTCTACCGCATAATCGAAGGGAACGAAATAACTAAAAATGCACTTGTTACCCGGTGCTCTACATCTTGAGGATCTAACACAACCCATTTGTAGTGGGAAGGCCCATGTCCATCGAGTGCGGTATTACTCGTAGTGGCGAAGTCCGGCGTGGACGGCGTCGTGATGGCTACCCGTCGCTTCGCAAAATGAGGAACGAACCCCGCCAGGTGGTGCGGGTTCGCCGAGGCCATGCCATTATACTTGGAAGCTCTCGAGCTCCCATTATCTTGACACGGTTTCGCACGGCGAAGTCCCAGGCGATACCTCTGTCCCTCCACCTCGAGCCGATGCCGCATCTGTGGTAGGGCAAAGCCTTTTGGGGCGCGTGTCGGAGATATGATTCAAGACCGGTCGATAACTGGTAGTCCCTGGAAAACTTCCCCTAAGCTTAATTTTGTCTTCTAAAAGCTTATGAACAAGCATGGATGTGCTTGACTCACACCAATTCTAAGAGTTGATGGGTGGCAAGAAGTAAATCATATCTACTCTACTCCGACTAATGTTATTTTTTAGTGCTAGTCTACCATGGGTATACACAACAAAAGTATCTATTCTTTATTCCAAATAAAGAAATTCAACTTAGGAACTTTACCCATAAGCCTGTCCCATAGGAAACAATTTGAGATTCCGCATCCAAATTTTGCATCCATATCCTTAACAGCTTGTACGTAAAGTGTCCTCCCCAATGCTTAACACTAAGCAAACCTGCAAATAAGGTCAAGTGTTAATATAGATGACTTCCCAAGTCAAATATTTATATAGATGACCCCCACGGCCAATCAGTCTCTCAGATCACCACGATCTGACTCCGCAATCGCAAGCAAGATGCTTTTGCAGTTCTCCATACTCAGGCTTAAAGATTGGAATTTACACAGGCTCATATGACCAAGATGAACTTCTAGAGATGGCAAGAGGTTATGGCGAGTAGTTTGGCTATAATGACAAAGCAGAACTCAATGTTTTTCTAAAGTGATTTACTTGTCTCCATGACAAGCTATTTGTCTCCATGACAACTTGTCTCCACGATAAACTACTTGTCTTCATGACAAGCTTTTCCATGACAGCACAGCATTCACCCTTATTATTCCATAATCCCCAAAGGATCATAGAAGTTTCCCCAATAATCCGAACTCGTTCACAACAAGTCGGTCCATATACTTGAACACTCTCCACGAAAAGCACCGAAGTTTTCTCTTCTCAGCATCGATGTTCTAGCTTCTCTTGCAAAGCAATAGTCACCAAGTCCACTTTCGGTTCCATTAATCGCTCTAATATTATATGATTTCCCTTCATGCATAAAAGCTTTTACTCCATTGGGCTAATCCAAATATCTTCTTATGAACCTCAAAATGATAATCTCCTCTCACGCATTAGAGAATCCAAATTCCCTTTGGTGATCCCATTGCCCATGGTTCCCAAAAGAATCTCAAACCTCCGCTCCGATACCACTTGATACAATTCATGTATATTTGGGAAGTTGTAGGAACATAGAATCATAGAACCGTAATGAAATAATAGAACACCGGACTAAAGAAACTTTATTCATGCACAATTGATGCACAATTGATATGGCAGCACCATTAACCACCCAACCGGATCCACTGGGTTATTGGCAAAACACAAGTACTATGGTAAATACAAAGTTACTGGCATTTGGCTTATTGGCCTTCCAGACTAATCTAGCTACTCCAAGTAGCCACACATCATAAAAACAATTGCATATATGTGAAGTCGCTATGGCAGTGATCTGTGACCCCTTGTCACCTTTTCGGCCATTACTCTCTCCTCCGAATGAACTACAGAATGTGCCGCCCCAATTCGGAAACTAGACTCCGAGACGGTTCCAAAGAGGTAAAGATCGCTTCAATCAGAGCTCTGCGGTTTGCGGAGATATGTCCAATTGAAGTTTTCGGTTCTATTTATAGATCTCTGCGACTTTAACCTTTTTAGCGTGCGGTTGCCTTTTTTTCCAAAAATATCTCCTTGCCTTATTATCTATGATCTTTTTCTCAACCAATAACCATCCCCAATGATAGTGCCTCGACCCCGTCCATAAATATCAATGGTTCTTCACATCCAAATGCTATGTTATCCTATGCCCCTTTATATTACTAGGTGACCTTAGGAATAACATTTACATAGTATTTACCATAAAACCAATAACCCATTCGCCATGGACCACTCCCCCGTGCTTGCTCCATATCAGCAGCAATCAACAGGGTTCAAGGATCCACACCGTCCGGATTACGCGTGTACATTGAACAAGAGCATTTACGGTTTTCGACATGCTCCAAGGTGCTGGAATTAAAAGATTAACTCTTTTTTGCTTCACGTTGGTTACCACAGATCAAGGGCAGATTGTAATCTTTCTTATAAAACTGAAAAGTCAAAGATCTCCATTCTCCTGCTTTGTGTCGATGACATGGTGCCCACAGGAGATGCAGCTGAGGTATTGGCATATACCAAAAAACTGCTCAGCTCCAACACAGACTTAGGTCTGATGCATTACTGTTTAGGTCTGGAAGTTTTGCAGCAACACAATGGCATTTACTTGATGCAACACAAGTACATATCTGAAACTTGGATGCAAGCCAGCAACAACACCATATGAACCAGGTTAGATTCTTACCTCAGATTCTAGTCAAGAAGATCCTGATGCCACACTCTATAGGCAACTAGTCAGAGCCCTTCTCAATCTCACTTCTTCAGGACCTGATATCATCTTTGCAGTTGGTGTATTCACAAGGTTCATGCAATTCCAAGACATCTCCTTGGACTGCAGCAAAACGTGAGTTACATTACCTAGAAACTACTCTAACTGAAGGTCTTCATTACTTGGCATTCAACTCTGGACTGCCCTGTTTAAACCAATCATACGGGCCCTGGCGATGCCCAAGTAACCACTGCGATCACTCTAAAATAGGCCTGATGTCTGCATTTGACCTTTCTGTTTTTAGCTTCCTTTTCCTGTGTCTTTCTATCAAGCTTCCTCTTCCGAAAAGACTGCTTATGGCTCTGTCTTGCTGATATGCTGTTTTCTTGAAATGCAAACTATCAAAATTGGATGCAAGTTTCCTCTGAAATAGTGCAGAAATGTATATTGCTTGGCTTGTACTTCTACCCAAAACACATTGTACAAGCAATATACATGTTCTTGTTCAATGGTAATAGATTTTAAACTAGAGCTTAATCTTTTTATTTTGCAGTTATTTTTTTAGATTTTATGGATATATATGCTATATCAAAATTCCATTGCAGAATATAAGGAGTGGGGACACCAAGTCTTATGGAGGTCCATTGGTCACCTACTATATTTACTTTACTCTGTCTATTTGCAAGCGAGGGAATGATGCGAGGAAGAATCAGCCCGGCAATGGAAAGTCGGGGTTTCACTTATCCTGCTTTCGAAATTCTCAACTATCGTCTCATTCCACTTTCTAGGTATTTGTCTTCTCGTAGGGGTGATCAATCGGGCACCATATACCACATGGCTCTTAATGCCATGTAGAAGGAGCGAGAAAAGTATATGTCATGCCAACTATGATAGATGAACATGTTACAAGCATACCACCATCAGTAGACACACATGATTCCTAATATAATACCTATTTTATCTTCTCGATAATTCGGAATGGACCATACTTTCTAGTCAGCAACTTATGTTTCTTCTTTTTAGATAGAGCCCTTCGCTCCTTGATAACTCCTATAAAGGCCCATCATCAATCTCATACTGCATCTCTCATCTTTTTTTATTTACTTTGCTTGTGCAGCTTCTATTGAAATGCGAGCTTCCCTCAATACTTTGTCCATGTCTTGTGCGCCCTTATCTGCTTCCATTACACTTTTGACTACTTTGATCATTGGCGTTGGTGGTAACTTAGTTGCTGAATGCGTTGCCATTTTGTAGGAAAACTGTACCGTGGGCAAGTAATCTCCCATTCTCCCACGTGCTCATGAACATAATGCAACATAGACAATAGTGTCCTATGAGCTACCTTGGTTCGCCCATCCATCTGTGGATGGAAGGCTGCAGAGAACTGTATTTTTGAACAGCGCAAGCCAAAATTTACTATAGAACTTTGAGTCACGATCTGATAGTATTACTATTACTTCAGGGAGTCCACGTTTTTTAAACACTTCCTTAAGAAAGTCACGGCGCAAGGTCCCGCCCAAATCTGACAAGAAGAGGGCCTCCAAAACGTAAACCCTGTGGGTTGCCAGGTTCTAGAAGGGTTTCCGTTTTGGGGGCCGAGACTTGGTCTGTTGCACTTGGGACCTGGCCGAGAAGCTGCAGCCGAGAATAGCCGAGAATACGGAGCAAGGGGAACTGACGGAGCGGAGTTTGGGCCTGTCCTCCTCCCGATGTGGCAAGTAGAAGTCGGGGGGCGCTTTTGCGGTGGCAAGACATTCATAAATTCGCAATTAATGCATTGTACGAAAATAAAT
This sequence comes from Isoetes taiwanensis, assembly GCA_021234155.1. Taxonomy (NCBI): domain Eukaryota; kingdom Viridiplantae; phylum Streptophyta; class Lycopodiopsida; order Isoetales; family Isoetaceae; genus Isoetes; species Isoetes taiwanensis. The sequence continues at coordinate 133,860 of JAJEKV010000499.1, forward strand.
TTTGATTTTTTGCCAGCTGGATTCCTAATCCATCTCCAGCACAGCCCAATTTTCGAAATTTTCGGAGAAGGTCTAGGTCAAAGGGTTAGCATTAGAACGGTCGGGGCAGCCCGTTGCAGGGCAACCGAGCTGGCACCCTTCCCCAAGTCAAACGAGGCCAAGACTTTGCAGGGATCCCTCACAAGAGGGGAGAGTCCGGACCCCAAGAGGCGGGATCCAAAAAATGTAATGGTGATTTTATCCTGCAGCTTGTAATAATTATTGGTATTCATGAAGTAAAACTTTGAGAGCATACTGAGGAAGAGTTACATCTGTCATGGTACTACCTGCTGCAAAGTATTTTTCTTTCAATCCTTTGAACTGCTGCATATAATCTCTCATACTAGTGCATTCTGCCAACCTGATGCTGTCCGTCTTACTCTGAATTAGCAAGCTGTAGGCCTTCACCTGCCTGAATACAATTCTGATGCAGAGGAAAGGATTTATAAACTTAAAGATCTCTCTGAAAATCTGTGCATATGCATGCTTTGAGATGATTCCTTGCCTTGAAATCCTTCTTTTTCTCATCAGATGTGGTAGGATTTGTTTGAAAGACATCTTAAAAGGCTTGTTTCAATGCATCTCACCAGGTAAAAAAAAATATGTTGAGCACATGATGTGTAAAATACTTTCATGAAGTTGCATTTGTAGCCATTTTGACGTGAAAACAAAATACAAAGAGAAACCGAATGAAGGCAATGGAGAACCTATATATCCAAGCAAATTCACACAAGTTTGATAGAGATCCCGTCAGATCCAGGCAAAAGAAAACAGATCCAGATGACATTGAGATAGTTTCGTGGATCACAAACGACGATTTTTTATTCTTAACTGATAATCCGATGAATTGCTGATAAGCAATCATTTACAACTGGAAAACCGACATATTGATGAATAATCTTGAGAGTTTGGAGCCGACCGTGCAGAGATTTTCACAAACTTGTAGCACACTAGACTCGTTCTGGAGTCACAATGCAATTCAGACCCGATCTAGACAAGCTTTAGCCCAAATGCAAGAGAATTTGAAGTCAAAGTTCTCTGTTCAGATCTGACACCTCAACCTGATCCAGACTGCTCGCCTTTGGCACCCATTTAGAGAAGAAATACACAAGATAGCTAGGCTATCAGTAAACTGGATAAAGCTATAAAGGCATGATTATGGCTTTATAGTGGAGCCATGTCAGTAACATAGGTGGCATGTCTAATCATCTAAATGAGTATGACGTGTAACGTAATATCCTAACAGCCTGCGAAAGTTCGGTGCATGGAGGAACAGGTGCAACACATCATATGCATTTTATTTCAGAAATGGGCCAATTCGAGTCTTATTCAAATTACACCTGTTTAGGCATGCAATTTTCCTATTCTGATCATGAAAGGAAGGCCTCCAGCCAACAAGCATCTCTTCAATAATACTGGAATAAGTCCTTAATCTAATAATAAACTGTATAAGCATGTCCTACACTATAATACATTGTTCTTATAGATTAGAGTGGTCTCCTATAAATGTTAACAAAAAAGGATCATCATCTAGCTATGATGTAAGTGTTAAATGAAGGAAAGGTACTAATTAGGCCAATATGCGTGTTATTCTTTGTATCCTCCTTTTGTGGGATAAGGTTTGATACATCTACAACCAAACCAAAACCTTGACCCGTGGAAAGCATTCGATGGCTTCCGGTTCCAAACATCAATTTCTCTATGGGTATAGATGGCATTCCTTTGTTCTTTGTGGTCTCGACCACATTTCGAATCTCTATATGCACTTTTGACATTATGTAAAACCTTTGATACTGTTCTTAGGCAAACCCTGTTAAAATTACTCGAAGAAGCAAACGGCCCAATAGACAGTTGTATATGAGTTGTAAGTGTTTTTGTCTCCTAGACTACAACGTTTTTATGTCATTGTTGATGCATTCTATCTTTTATCTTAATCTAATACAGATCTCTTGGTCATGTGCACATCTCCCAAAATGACTAGGCATCCATTACCTGAGAAGATAATTAAATTTTGGTGCTCAACAGGTTTCATGGAAAGACAAAACAGCTGCTCTTTGATGTTACAAAAATCATTAATCCTATGAAGTCAAAGCGTGGTGACCACCGACTATTCCGGCTTGCCGAAAACCTTGGGATCAACCTTATCCTATCTCTTCGAGAAGTTCTTCTTATGAAAAAGGAAAAGGTGAATAGTGCTTATGAATCTGAATGCTTATCAGATTTTGGGCAATGGCTGGAAAAGCACGACATTATATTGAGAAAAAGAGAAAATCTTGAAATAACTGTAACTGAAGAACTTAAACTCCACTTCATACATCTAACAAGCAACAATGCAGAATAAGTGGAAAATTACATGACCATTCTTTCTGGTATCTAGGATGGCGACTGGATCAGCTTCTTAGGAATCATTTATTGGGCTCTGATTAGTGATTTCTAGCTTTTTCCTTGTCTTGTAGGCTAATACCTCCTTGCAGATTCTCATAGACCCCATGAGTCTCTTGTAGAGGATAATAAATCTTTTTTTTTTTCTCTATAGGCAGATGGTCAGGCCATCTAAACTAGAAAAAAAGGAATATTTATTTATTTTTGCTTGCCCACCACTTAATGCGCCGCTTTTCTCACTTTACAAAAGCACAATATTAAATGGTTTTCTATTTTCTTTTGTAGGGAGCAACTGATTTTACCGAGACGATGAACAGAATAATGATTCTTAGTCTTGCAATCACAATGAAGACACGTGGAATTGCAGAGTTTGAGAATTGGTATATTCTACCTCATGCAGTAGAACAAATACTTGCAAATAGCCAACATACGTGGTCTGAGAAAACCATCGCCACTTTCCTCAATTTCTTCTGTGAGGCTCTTTGCTATGCGGCCTGATAGGAGGGGTCAATCAATTCAGACTTGGCAACAGGTTGTTCATCGAGCCTATAGGAACTAGTGATTTAGCTTAAGGAACTGTTACTTGTATATTCTTGTCCCCTTTAGCCATATCATGTTCTGGGGTTTCTTGCAGATAGAACACACTGTAATGCATCAACTTCGGCCACTATTGTCACCAAATGCAGATCCATCATATTGTAGCACATTTTTAAATCACGTATTCCCTCCACAAAGACAGTACGTTTGTGCTGGGGTATGGATGTTCATGGACGGTCATCCAGAGAGCATCAATACAGGCAATCTTGTAGGGTCAGAAAATTGAATTGAAGTCATTAAGTTTCATCACTAATATTGTTGCTTTTCTCTACTTGCAGGCAAGAGTTTTGAAAGAATTTTCCCCTGAAGAAGTAACATCAAATGTTTATACATTGGTGGATGTGCTGTTGCATAACATCCAGCTGCAATGCCAACACGGCCATTCGAAACAGGTGCTCGCTCTTGGCAGTTGATCTCAGTTAATTTTGTTTCATGACACGTTATTTTAATACACTTTATGTGCAGGACTTGTTTCTAAGGGCAAGTTCAGGATTAACATCACTTATTTGGCAACAAGAACTTCTACCTTTTGATATTTTACTTTTGGCTCTTATTGACCGTGACGATGACCAACATGCCTTGCGGCTAATGGTACGACGATCTTCCTTTAGGATGAATAAACCACAAGAACTGTTTAAATTTACCTAATACCTGCATCACGTGTCTCTCTTTGGATTATTAAAACCACCAAGTAGTATTTTCTCCAGAGTTTTTCTGGCATTTCTCTGCATTGCACAACTTTTAGCTGAATAATATCAATCCATGAGGTGCACATAAGTTACAAGAATCTTTAGTTAATGACAGAAACTCATCCTATAGATGAGTTCAGTCGTTCTTTTGCTTGCTACACGAGGTAGATCACTGAATTCGACATTGATTGCCTCAACCCTCCCTGTGGACAGTGTTAATCTCCTATTTTGTTGATTAAGTTGGTTGGCATGCTGCTATGTCAAGTTCACTTACTTATGGTAAGCTGCATTGTGATTCTTAATCACCCATCGAAAATCCCAGCTAAATTCCAGGAAAATCAAAGAATTTATTTTGTGTTGTGGTTGTGGAAATAATCCATTGAAAAGACCAGGGTAATCAAAGAATCTAACTGTCTCCAGCACCAGAGTTTGTTTTAAAACATAAGCAAGCCAGACATTTCTTTGTGTCCTCAAACCGGCGTAGCCTATGCATATAGTTGCTTTACGTTGCAAGGATCCAGCATTAAGCAATATATCATGAGTTACAAACGAACCGTATCAAGTTCCCTGATTTAATTCAAAGCTGCAGGTTTCATCAGCATGTCAAATAGGAGGAGCTCTGATGCTAAAAGTACATCTGACAGCATTGTTTTCCTAGCTGGGACATAACTTTGGGCAATCCTGCTTATTTGGGGCTCCCTAATCTGAAGGGACTTCCTGTTAGATCTATATGCTGATGTGTACGAAGACGTCACATTGCTGACCTGGCACATTGCATCATTTTTCCTGTTGTGTCTTTCTTCCTTCATCATGTATAGAGACCTAGAGTTCATCATCATGTTACAATTTTTAGAGGCAGCATATACAATGTAAATTCAGAAAGTCCTCCCTAAAAGAGGAAAGCTCCTCCAGATATTTGGCCTTCATACTTTTGGAAAAGCAGGGCGGCCCATCCATGCATGAGAATGCGTTGCTCTCATGATGTGTCACACATTTGTGAAAAATATATTCCATGAGCTTGATATTCTATCTAGAAAACTTGACAGCTTTAGACACATTGTCTGCAAAAAAATAAGTAACCAGCAAAGGACCAAAGTAATGACCTGGGTAATGAAAGCTGATTTCTTTTTATGGCAACCCACGAAAGTTCCATCTTAAAAAGAAGCAGCATTGGTTGGATAGTTTCAATAGCATAAGCTAGGTTACTGCTGCATATGATCTGGAGGAGTCATCTAGAGTTACATGTAACTGATATATGCTCCGTACTTTTTGCATTCAGGTAAGTTTACTGCTTGACAGGCCCGAATTTCAGCAAAGAGTAAATCATTACTGTATGAACCGTACAAAACAAGAGCACTGGATGCTTTCTGGCTGTTTTGAACGACCTGATCCGCATCAAGCTCTTGGAAGTTACCTTGCTGGCAAAGAAAGGTTATCTATGTATTTGCTCTTAATGTGGAGTAAAAATGTTCTAAAGCTTTGGATGCCCATAGGAAATCTTGCCTGAATTATAGATCCATCTTCTTATGCAAAATTTACTGTTTCTGCTAAAAAATGCCTTGTTCTAAGGTAGACTGTTGTGGTGTTGACAGATTTCCTGTATTCTTCGATGATATGTGTCTTCGAGCACTACCAGTAATCCCTCTGGTTATTTATCGTTTAATAGAGAATGAGGCAATGGATACTGCAGACCGTGTTCTACATACTTATGCCCCATTATTATTCTACCATCCTCAAAGGTTCACATTCGTAAGGGAGACACTTGCATATTTTTATGGGCACCTGCCAAATAAGCTTGTATTGCGGCTATTGAGTATTCTAGACCTGGGGAAGGTAAAGGATTGAATATGACATTCTAAAAGCATCCCAACTAAAATATAATCTTTTTTTTTTTTTTCAGATACCGGTTTCCGATGCCTTCGTTCACCATATTCGTAGCCACAATTCAGAATGTCCTCCAAATGATTACTTTGCTAACCTTCTCTTGGGGCTTGTCCACAACATCATTCCTCCATTACATGGCAAAGCAAGAGCAAACATGTCAAACACAGATAGTCTATCAGTTTCCAGTCGCTCTGGACCCAATAAAGGTGGGCCTACCTCTGGACCAACAATGAGCTCAGCTGATAGTCATAGAGCATATTACCATCACCAGGATCCAGGGTCATATCATCAACTAATTTTGGAAACGGCTGTCATTGAGCTGTTATCCTTGCCTTCACCACCAAATCAACCACCAAATCAAATTGTTTCAACAATGATTCAAATTGCAGTCCGTGTGTCTTTACCAAATAGTTCAGCAGGGCAATGCACAACTCCTTCTGGGAACCCACGGAGCCCATTGCTCCCGACATCTCCACCTCCAGATTCATTAGCTGCATCCTCTTCACCATCTTCTTGCCTTGTCCAGCCACAAATATTTTCACCCTTGATAATCCAAGCCTGTGGTTTATTGCTAGCTCAAATGCCAACACCATTTCACACAGCATTTTATGTAGAGTGTGCACGAATTATTAAGGAATGTTGGTGGCTGATGGATTCTACGAAGGCTTCCAAAGAATTAGATACGGCTTTTGGATATAGTGCTTGGGATCCAACATGGGCTGTCCAGGATGGAACTTCAAATGTCATTGGTAATTGACTAAAGGATTTTTGTATATTTTCTGTCTTCTGAGCATAATACGTGAGGATTTTTGTTGTACTCTACCATGAAAGTTGGAGGTTAAGTGCATTTTTTGGGGTTTCATGCAATTCAGATGGACACAGTAACCAACAGTTCTCAAAGTCTTGTTTTCCCATTTCTGAAAATGAGATGCTTATCATCACAGAATACAATTGCTGGACCAGATATAAAGAAATGGGCTGGAGGTTTAGATAAGTTTAAGGGGGTTTTACAATGTGAACATCCAGCAAGATAGTTGAACACTATATGATGATGATAGCTGGGGATAGCTGTTTGCTGCTGGCTGACACAACCATAGAAAAAGAAAAGTTCTTTTTTGATTCCTGTTTTTCTTTCTTTCACCGGCAATACTGTAGGTTATTGTTCTAAGATTTTTCTCCTTCCACAGGCAACACTGTAGCATTATTACATGCATTTGCTTCTGCTTTACCATTTGAATGGCTAGAAGGAATGCATAACGTTATTACACAACAAAGACCAATAGTATCTGTGGCCCATTTACGACTTGCATTCCGCATTTTGGGGCCCCTGTTGCCTCGTCTAGTCATGTCACGGCCCCTATTTTCAAAGGTATTGTTTGTAACTGGGTTCGAATGCCGGATTATATTTATGCTCTTACATTGGCATATGTTTAACTGGTTGTGAAAATTTTGTAGACACTGGCATTGCTGTTTACAATTATGGCAGATGTTTTTGGGCGTAGTTCACAGCCATCTCCAACTACTGATTTATCAGATATCTCAGACCTCATAGACTTCTTGTATGTAGTTACCGGTCTCCTGCTCCTCCTTTATGTTTATTATGATTTAACTTTTGGTCACCATTTATTAGGCATCATACTTCTCACTTTTTTATTATCATTAACTTTTGGTCACCATTTTTAGGCATCATGCTGTCATGCTAGAAGTGCAAGGAACAGGCCAAACGGGTGCAAGGCCAAAGCCAGAAACATTGCGTCTTTGCAGCAAAGCTATAGAACGGCTACGTCCAGATTTGCAGCATTTGTTTCGACACTTGTCTGAGGATGTGCGATCGTCTGTATATGCTGCCACTCACCCCAAGCTTTTCCAAAGGACTCCTCCAACGTTCACATTCTAGAACTTAAGAAGAGATGGTTGGTATGGTGCACATAAATTGTAAAAAGTTATACGAACCTCTTTCTTTAAATATTAACATTTGGAAGGTGGGGTTATAATTATGTTGTTATTACTGTATTTGTTATTCTAGCACTGTGTATTTCTACTACAGTAGCAAGGCAATGAGGACCAGATCTCAGATCTCGACACCTCCAATGTTGTCCTGGAAGGAGAGCTTAAATGATGTGGTGCAGGGAGAACCATATATGAAGTAACATCAGAGGAGATGCCTATTCGGTGGGCAAGATTTGGCATTATTTTCTATCTTATCAACTATGACAAGTATCATGCTTGCGTCAGTGAAGATCTGATAAGCACCCAATACTGGACTTACCACGACAAACCTTTCTAAGGTAATGATTTGTCTTATTCCCTCTTGGTTTAACAGGATATATAAGATTGAATAAAAAAGGTTAATAGAATGGAAATATATAAAGCATATAAGATTTCCTTATGAAATCCCATGAATGCCACGGGGTTTTTTTAGAGGTTTTGTGTGTGAAATGCTCTATAGCTCTGAAAAAATGGACGGATTTGCTGCAAAAGGCAGGCTATGGATTCCATGCAGCAGGATCATATGCAGTTGGATGTGGCAGAAAGGAGACTGCCTGAGGTGGAGTGGAGCACGCAGTTGTGAGAGATATGAAAGTATAGGAAGGAATTTTGTTGCTTGGAATGATCTACCTGTCAGCTTGGTGCCCTTTTTGTCAGGGTCAATCTGGGGTTGTTGCTTCGAAACATGGCTCAGAGTAGTGTGAGCTTAGATTAGCTTGTACAACTCATTTAAGAGTGAATCTACAAATGATTCACTATCTTTGGGATATGAGAGCCCCTAGGCCGATTTAGAAAGGTAAGGTGCATTTTTTTGGTAGAGGAAAAGTACATTATGTGAAGGTGACAGTAAAATTGAATTGAGGAAAAATTTGTGAGCTTGTAAGCATCTTATGATGTAGTATGGTAGATGGTAACTCTGATTCAAACAGTGAAGAGTAAGGTGGGGAATTCCTGGTCTAATAAATGATTCTCATATTTGAAGAAGCACGTAAGTGTTGTGTGTCGTGTAGAACTTTGCTCCCTGGAATCCTTCGGAGTTTTTTCGTGTCTAAGATGTAGGGTATAATGTCTCAATTGATTTTTTAGTTTGAGCTGTTCAATAATGTTTAAGAGATGTCTAATACTTCTCCATATGTGGTGCAGCGTTTCGTTTGCCCATGGAAGTGTAAATTTAAAATCTACAATGAAATAAAATGGGGAAAATTTTAAAGATGCCCTTTTAATAATCGCCAAGATGCTTCAAATTTGGGCAGCTATGGACGCAAAGAGATTTGGGCAGTAATGGACATGAAGAGAAGACACCATTCGTTCCTTTTAGAATCAATTCTTCTGAATTGAAACACCACTTAGTCTATTATATACAAGACAATATTAAGAACGTGCAAGTCTCTTCCACCGAGAAAATATGTTATTGGTCATGTGACGCACTCTTTTGTTTATATCTGCAGAAAAGCACCCATCTTTTAAATTAAGAGCAGTTAATACTGAAATTGCTTTAAATGGTTTTGAAATTGCTACTGATTAAGCAATTTGAGGAATTTAAGCCCATGCAAAGCAAAGCTCGGCAGGGTCTTGAGAAACTCCTTAGGGTTGTTGTGGCTAATGAGAGAGTGTCTTTTGTTAGCCTTGTTGTGCTTAAGGCAGCATTCAATGGCATAGGCCTCCTTCAGCTCCAAGGAATTAGCAGGTTTCTTCAGGTGGTTGCCATATTTCTCCTTAAAGATTACAGATTCGCGATGCGATGCATGAACTTGATCTTATCGACAAAGCTCATTTTTTGTTTGTACTTGTTATCAGCATTGTGAGTGTTCGCAACGATTTTGGCTCAATGTGGGGGAGGATGCTTCCATTTAAATACAAAAACTTTATTACGATGGATTCAATCTCCCATTTTGATATAACATAATGAAATCTAAGAGTTTAGCTACCAAATGCTAGTCACTTGCGATGAAGATTTTAAGTTGTATAGTCATTTTGACACCAATAGACTATCAAATGCCCTTCAACAGACCACCAGAAGCCCTTCAATGGACTATGAAATTCTCACACTTAACCTCCATTGGACAACAAATGCCTAACACAACAAATGCCTAACAGTAGACTTTGGCCATCTCATACAATTTACAATGGTATTTAAGATGGGCCATTAAAGGGCAAAAGTGGGCAATTAAAGGGGCAAAATGTGGGTGTTTCAATCAAAGTGGGCCATTAGATGGCAGAGGGTGGAAGAAGAAGGGCAACCTTCCCAATAGATGTACCAAAAGTGGAAGGGTACCCTTCTCTATAGATGTACTAAAAGTAAAAACAAAAACCAAAATGAACATTTACAAAAGGAGAAACTATCACATGTCCCCGTAATTAGGATTAGGGAAATTTACCAGAATACCCTTAATTTTTCTGATATTTCCCAGAATACCCTTTATATTTTCAAAATTCCCAAAATGCCCTTCTTTTTTTTTGGGACCCAAGGGCATTTTGGGAATTTTGAAAATATCTGGGCATTTCAGAAACATATGAAAATATCTGGGCATTTCACTCATTTGATCATGTGGTCTCTAAGGGTGATTGACCTCGCCACAAGATTAAGTACTCTGTAGTATTCCTATTGTGCAGCTTTCGAATGCGAGTATCTAGAATGTATTGTTGCCGAATTCATTATGCTAGCTGTTGACAATATTGCTTGCTTGAGTTGGCTTACATGGAATATAGGATGCACTCTATTCCACAAGCTCTAACTCGACTCATATGTCGTCTTCATTGACCCTCCTTGAGTCTAGCACATTGAAACATCTTTGACCAATGGCCTTATGGTTCTTACCTTGCCACTAGTATATAAATACCTATTTGGGATCTTAAGGCCCATTGTTCCCATCAACAACCGTAGGAACCCCATGATGCATTTTACCAACCCCTTTACCTAGTGCAACTAAGTACCCGATTCTCATCGTGAATTCGCTAATCAATGCGAATTCAATATTCTTGATCCTAGATCTAAGAATGCTATGCTGAGAAGACCCCGTTTCTTTATGATTATAATCAATACAGTGTTAATAATCATAGAACTCCATGGATCCAATTAGAAGAAAGCCTCTAACCACCTATCACTTTGTAACTCACACCCTGGTTTCAATCAGAGATCTTATAGTCCTATTGCAGCTGAACTCCTTGCTCTAACAACATCAATTACGGCTAATTGGTTCGTGTATTTTCCAATCAATTCCAATTGGATGCTCTATAACAACTCCTAGAAAGGGGTTCTATCACTAGATCTTATTAGTCCTATTGCAACATCAACTCCTTGCTCTAACATCAATAATTGTGGCTAATTGGTTTGTGTATTTTCCCATGAATTCCAATTGGTTGCGCTATCACAACTCCTAGAGTTGATTCTCTTGCTCTTCAAGTATTATCAAGAATCCTTAGACAAATCCAGGATTAACCCCTCTTGATTTTATCATACAGAATACCAATAGCATATGCCTTAAGAATGGAAATCCATGGGTAAAATACTATACATTTGCTAGTGTAATTTTTTGTCTTAACGGTTTCAAAAATAGCAGGCATGCAATGTTCAAACTTAACCCCAGATTAAGTTTCTACATATTACCTGCTACATATCTGAAATCCAGCCCTTTGATAATGAGTAGTGATGGTTCAGGCTCTGCCTTTTATGGGCCTTGTTAACTATTCCATTGTATGCCTGGCCCTGCCAAAAAAATGCCAATTCCTCTAGGAATTTTTTTTCCTAAGTCTAACAACCTATATTATGTAAACCCTTTAATTACCAATTTTAGGGTTCCACATTCACATTCCAATTCACTACCCATTTTTTTAGGAAAGCTTGTGCTAATTGTAATAAGCAATCTATCTTCATCAAACATATCCTAGACCACTATGAGGTAAGTTCGATAATGCTATTGCAATCCATCTTGCTTATTCTTTACTGAGGCTAAGAACCCTTTTCCTCCCCCTTTCAGTAAGTTAGTGAATCGAGCAATTCTTTGCTTTTGGAGTCGAATTTAAAGCTATATGCATCCAATTTACAACTTAACATAGAACTTATCTAATATCCAGCTTGGATGATATATTTATAAGAGTTTTAACCACTTCCTAAGCTTCGCTTCAAATTTTGACCACTCGCTAAGCCCTGCTTAGAGTTCTTTTCCTTCACTCATCCCTAACAAGCGGTGTTCTCAATAAGCATCATTGATCTCTTAAAGACCATTGCATCGCAAATGAGGCACCATTATAGAATTCATGAAAAAAAAATCAAGCAAGTCAGTGTAGCATGACTAATTGGCCTTGCAAACTCTTAGCAAATTATGGAATTACATGGCCCTTGGTTTCTACCACTTCCTAAGTGATACCACCGTGTTTTCTAAACGTGACTCCCATTATAGGTTCTTGCTGTTAATTGCATAGCCTTGCTTTTATCACTTTGGCTTATAGCTTTTCCAATCCATTTCTCAACGTCGCTTAACAGTACAACCCCTATATTTGCTTGCAAGTGTCTTGTACACATGACTTGCCGAAGTCAATTGCAACTTAAATTGGTCCACCAGCTTGGCCTCATCAAAAGCTTCCCATTGTACTTAATCCTAGCTAACATTGAACTTCATTCAAGAGTCTTACGTAGGGCTTTACTTTCCCAGAATTTGATCATACACTCTCAACCATAGGTAGTCAAGCCCAAAAAGAATTTTCAACTCCAAGACACTTTTAAATATGAAACTATTCTTATATGGCTCGCCCCTTACTAAGATAATCCCTGGGAAATGAAATAAACAATTCAGTGAGGAAATCATATAAAGGACCCAATTATAGTAAACTTGCGAGTTTACCTCCTTTTAGCTTGAATATATACCACAAAATTCAAATTCCTTGACTACTTGTTCCAATACATAACTACTACTTTGTAAATCTACAATTACAGAGCATAATATACATCTTAATTTACAAAATAGGATATTACTAAAAGACCCATACAAGGTCAGAATATCTTGCAATCCGTATGTTTTACCCCAAGCCCCGCTTGATAATAAGATGTAAGTCCCCTTGGGTATAAGAATTTTACAACTCCAAGTTGTGTATAGAGAGCCTTCAGTAATATAACTCAACTAGCATTATTGTTTACAAACAAGAGATATTTAGATCTCCTAACCAACCTCAGTAATTCAATTTTGAACAAAGTAAAGCTTTATATTGAACCACACAGTCCAATCAACCTTATATTCTCAATATTGCAATATTGTAGCTCTATTTGTACATTGATTCTAACCTTGGCATCCTCCAAGAGGCACCCTCTAAAATCAATTTAAATGAATGTTGCAGGCTGTATGAGCACTATTCAGGTGAATGCAACAAACAGGACAACCATTTACCAATATTGGGGTCCGTCAGGGATGTCCTCTTCCTCCAACATTGTTTGGCTTCTACGATGAACAGTTGGAAAGATGGCTCGCTTACATCAAATCATTATGCAGCTCATATATGCAGATGATGTCGAGCTCCTTGCTCACACTCGGAGGATATGCAGTCTCACCTAGATGCCCTGAACGAATTTTGCCAGGCCATAGACATGCGCATCAATTTGACCAAGACTAAGGTGGTCCTCATCTCATCCTCACGCCACCCAAGGTCCCCTTCATTCACTTATCGGGAGGCAAAATGTGGAGGCGACGCCCATCTATAGGTATTTGGGAGTGGGATTTCCTTCTACACTATGTTGGGACATTTCCATTCAATTGCATGTGACGGCAGGCTAGAAAGCGCCCTATGCAATGCGAGAATATGATTCTTGAGGCGGAACTCTGTGACTGGGTCCATTAGTCACATCTGTTCAGGGTATTAGTGGAGCCCGTTCTACTGTACAAGGTCGAGGTCCGGGGCCCACTATTGTCGCTTGCTACTTGGAATGTCTTAGAGTCCATATTCTCTTTTTGTACTTCCTTGGTCCAAAATAATTGTCTGCAGCAATAGTATTTTTTTACCTCATCCAACCAATCTGTTGTAATCATTGTTATTGCATAACAAAATTTGGAAGTCTAGACAAAGCATGCAACGATGTTTGTACTGCCCGTTTTATAATTAATCTGAAGGTCATGCTCTTGAAGAATTTCCATCCACCTACGTTGTCTCAAATTCAAATTAGGTTGTTCCATAAAGTATGCAAGACTAGCACGGTCAGTATGCACCTCAAAATGATTCCCTAATAGATAATGTCTCGAAGCTCTAAGTGTATGTACAATTGCCAATCCATAATATACAAATGCTCTGATACCAATTTTGTGATAGTCACTCGCCCGACACTTGTCGTTACTGGATTACTTCACACCATGCTCAAGATCCCACGGGTGCAGAACCTACACGTCGTTCCCCAAACCCCAAATAATATGTTGCGGTCTCCTTAAGCTACGGTCTCTAGCTCAAGGAAATAACCTTCACCCAGAAGCAACTCGACATGACCAGCGTCGAGTCCACACTAATGAGCTTCATCAGTGCCCACTCGCTAGTGTTGAGTGCTTAACACTCGCGGCCTTGATTTCTGTTATTCTCCCCGGAGAGTTGTGGGCAGACCAAGGTGCTTTCTAGGCTAGCAACATGAGCGGTCCCGAGTATTTCTATGCTAATGGTAACTTGGCAAGAATCTTACAAACATATATCCAATTTCGTTTTGGTAATAACCATTATTAAAAAGATCCTTATGAATGTGAAAGAAAACAAAAGGCAAATCTAGTATATGAATGTGTAAAAAGAAAATCTAGCAAAGGCAAATCTAGCAAACAATTATAGTATATGAATGTGTAAAACATCACCAAATATGCTTGATCACTTATTATCTAAGCCCGAAATATGTTTTGTTATTTAATATCTAGCAAAAGAAAAGTCTTGTTATTTGTTATATGCAGCAAAACAATGGTACTGTAGCAGACAGAATGGGATGTAGTCAATGCACAACTGCGCATAACTGAATGCTAGAAAATAACTAGGTTATGGCCGAATACGGATCTGAGTTATTAGGGAATCTATCCGACAATCGAATTGAATACTCAATTTGAATTGCTACCACAGGAATCTAAAATTCTGAAGGACCATCGAAGTCTGAAGATCTAATCTGGATTGTTCCATAAATTCCATCCTTCTTGCTTGGATATTCATGTAACGGTGTGTTTGCATGCAAAAAAAACAGTCCGGATTTGCATGGCCGACCCCATATTGAACCCATCTATGCATCTGCAGCAGTGAATGCCACAAAGAGAAGCTGGGATTTTCGTTGATATTCAACTTAGATCTGTGATGAGGTTTGTTTTTTTCTTTTCTTTTACTAAATGTCTAGAACGTTTGAAAGAGTTTTATTCTAACTTGTGCACGCTTCCTTTGGATTTGTTGCCTAATTACTCAGCACCTTCCTCTTCGATCCTTCTCTCCACTTCCATTCTGATTCTAACTTCTTTGGAATTACTTCATTGCCACGTCCTCTTAATGCCACATCATCGCTTCTTGTTATTTAATTTAAAGATACAACTACAATACAAAAGCTACAATACAATTCACATCACATATAATATACGAGCAGGTTAATATTTTTGGTGTGCCACATGCCTTTGAGGCTTAAGTTGGGCTAAAGCACTAACAACTTGTCACATATTGCTTCCTACGACAAGTATAATTACAAGTAAATATAACTTTGATCCCCTATACTTTATTGTTAGGGGAGGAAGGAAGGAAGGAAGGAAGGTTCTTTTATCGTCCGCGGAGGCCAATCGGCCTAGGAGGAGGAGGATACATTTTACATCCACTTGAGTCATGATTACTTTAGGCTGCAATCGGTGCATTCTTTTGTCAATGCGACATGATCATTGTTATCACAACTTGATTTCAAGACAAAGTCACAGGACATATTTCCAACCCAAATGTCCATTGCTTGCCCTAGACTTGAAAAAAATATTTTTTGAAAAGTGACATCGTCAACTTTTAAAAAATGGCATCCCAAGGACAAATTTTCCAATGCTCATGCCATTGTTTACTCTTAAACTAAACAAAAAACAATTTTTGCAAAGTGAACTGGGTTAAACATTACAACAAGATTTGGATGACCAAGTCGTGTTATGCAAGACATGTCTATGATAAAAATGACAAGTAGTATAATTTGATAGAGAACACGTGTACATATGCTGAATACATAGAATTTAATTGGAGTTCTTTACATATGGAGACCACGCAGTCTATGGGACTCAATAGAATAGAATAGAATAGAATAGAATAGAATAGAATAGAATAGAATAGAATAGAATAGAATAGAATAGAATAGAATAGAATAGAATAGAATAGAATAGAATAGAGTTGATTTTTCTCATCTACTAAGACAAAAAGGCCTATCGGACCGAAAAAAAGAATACAATACAGCTATTACTATTTAGGATTAAAAAACCCCCTTCCCAAGTAGTAACTCTATTACTATATGTAGCATGCAAAAACCTAGCCCTGAAGGGTTTTCAAGAAGAAACCTTGGCAATGATGAGCCTATTGATGAATATGTGCATGTGAATGTGTTGCCTATTGACTTAATTCTATACAAGCACAAAGCTTTCCTATTACAAATACGATCAGAAGCAGTCATGTCCAATCTTATCGTATTCGAATAAGGTACCAACCAAGGCACGATGAATTGTCCTTATGTAATGCATTGGTATTGAGGATGGCGCTAGGTTGTAACGATGGCAGGAAGTGGATGGAAGTTGAGAAAGTTAAACAACCTCTGAAACAAAATAGTGGAAGGAGAGGTGTGTTTATGGACTTTAGATGTATCCACCAAAATGGGAGCATTAGTACCAGGAAATTTAGAGTGGCCACCTAACTCTCTTACTTCCCTTTCTCGAGGAGGCGAGGCGGGATAAGGGTGCTTTCCCATGGGCCTCCGACCTCAAGGTTTTCTTGAGGTCGGATCAGCGAGCGGTTTCAGGTAAAGCCTCAACCTCAAAGACTTCGAGGTTTTGACTGAATCAAAAGTAATCACCAAGCATTTCTTAACTTTCGGTTTTTGACACGGATCCAAATTTCTAGGTCGCCAATCTCATGGGAAAGCACCCTAAGTCAATAGAAGCCCAGGAAGATCAGCTATCCACCGATACAAAAGTTGCCCAATTTTCCATTGCAATCTTCTCGACTTTATACCCAAGGTCACGGGTTCAACGCCTCGTTGTGAAAGTGGCCATGCAATGTAAAGTTGGTGGGGAAAGGACCCACTTCAGCAATGTAAAGTGGTGGGGGCAGGACCCATCTGGGTGTGTTGTAAAGTGTCACATGTCCGATAGGACGCTGCCTTGTGGCGTGACGTTAAAATCTCTTCTTCTTCTTCTTCTTCTTCTTCTTCTTCTTCTTCTTCTTCTTCTTCTTCTTCTTCTTCTTCTTCTTCTTCTTCTTCTTCTTCTTCTTCTTCTTCTTCTTCTTCTTCTTCTTCTTCTATTCACACTGTTACACTCCAGGGTTCTAAGAATGCATGTTCGAAATAACCAAGGGCATTCTAAAGCCATGGATCTGTCCTCGTGGTGCTTCTTCTTTCCATGTATAGTGTGGTTGATATCCACCCATTGCTATTTCTATATCCCTTGCTCCATCCATAGATCTTTGATTCAGATTGGCAGAGCCCAAAATTATGTACTCATCATTCACTGTAATAAAGATTCACTTATGTCAAAACAATATTAATGTTTTCTCAATGGTAATTTTAGAAAAACGAAAACTTACCTATCATCAATTTTGAGTGGACGTAGATCATGAACCGACGAGCCACTTGGGCGTTGCTTCCATTTAGACAAGTTGGTATCCAACAGATATTAAAAATGCTTGTCTTTTCTTTTAGATGAGATTCAGGACCTATATCATCTTCATGTTCAGCTTCCCTATTACCTAAACAATAGAATGCAAGGTACTATTTTGGCTGTATTTCCGCAATCTTTTCATCTTCCAGTGCCTTGCCAATTGCAAAATACATCATTTCCATAGTCTTCTTCAGCCAATACAAGATGCGCTGCATTACTATCTGGACTACCTTCTGACCACATGGGAATCACAATTTCCCTTGCCTTTTACTCATAATCTTCAAGACCAATTCCATTGGAATCAGATGAAGTGCCGCCTCATGATTGCCATCCCATGCAAAGGAACTTCCAAGGAAATACTGATTTTCAATATAGATAAAATGTTTGGCACGACGTATAGCGTGTATGTATGCATCTTGGATGCTTCTATCAATGGTATCATCGTCCTTACTGCGAACTAGTCCTACCTTCTCTAGGTCTTTACGATCAACAACAAAGCTTGCAGCATCCTTATCTATTGAACGAAAAACTTGCATATGCCATGTATCTGACTCTTGCTCACCTGTGACGGCTGAGGGGGGATCAATGTGTCAGGATTAATGCAGATATCACTAAGTGTAAGAAGACCTTGCTTCCTGTCTTTATCCATTTTCTTCATATGCTTTTTCTCTTCCTTCCATCATTCCTCAAAATTGCACAATACATCCCATGCAACTGGTCCTTCCAGTTTGTAGTGAATATCTTGCCAAGGTTCTCTGGGGTCTCCTTTTTATGGTTGGTGAAAATCATTTTTTGTGGGTTGTTCCAAGTGTGTGAGTGACGTCACTACTACAAAAATAGGCAGAAATGGCACAAACGTGACATCTATGATTCGCCTTTTTACGGAGCAGAAACGTCACTTTTGTGCTATTTATGATGTTTGTGCTCTCCAAATGACATAAAAGTGACATTTATGCTCTGTAAAAAGGCGGAGCATAAACGCCACTTTTGTGTCATTTCTACCTATTTTTGTAGTAGTGCGTGGAGTATCATAGCTCTATCACAAAGATCAATGCCACCAACAAAGCTCACTATCCTCCTATTTTTAAATTGCTTTCTTGAATAAGGAGCATCAAGGATGACACATTTTTGATGATAAGTAAAGAGCATGGCATTCGTAAACTGATTAAGTAAACTTGACCCATCATCATCAGGATTCCAAAGGCAACGAACACAATTAACTTTTGTATTCTTAAAGAACCTCATGTCTTGTCTTCATCATGTGTCTCCATGTTAAAAGCCCTTTGTTTCGAAGTGAGAGGAATGACAAACGAACATCCCATAAAAGAATTAATACTCGAACACCTTGTTTTGCTTTTCTCTTCAACGATTCACCTAGGGTCTCCTCATAGTGCGCCATAATGGACTCATCGGAGCAAATTCGATGAGGATCATGAAGAAAACGAATTTTAGTGTAAATGGACCGTCTAGTGATATATATGAATTTTTGTGCATCATTCATGGCCAAAACGATATCCTCCCAACATCTTCTAGATTCATAATGGATAAATTTGTGATGGTCAGGACTTTTGGACCTTTTAACTTGGGATGAAAATCATTTGGGGTATGTGCACTCTAGTAAAATGTGACCTTACAGCCAGTGTGCTGCTTGAAGTATGTGTAAGGTCCGCCATGATAAGAAGAACCATCTTTTATATCAGATCCCCAATATTCATCTTCATTGGAATTCACAAATGGAACAATTAAACATAAATAGGACCCATCCACAATATGAGAATATAAAGGCTCAACTAGCCACCCTAAAATGAACCTCTCTTTAGGCCAAGACATGTGATACCATAAATTTTTCTTTAATTAAACTAGCCATTAATACAAACATATAGATAGAATGGATTCAAAAAAAAATTCCTTATGCCTATTTAGGACCAGAAAAGACTTTTGTCAAGACTTTAACCCATCCACAATATGAGTAGCCACCCTAAAATGAACCTCTCTTTCCTTGGATAAATACTAATTAAATGCCATTAATACATACCTAGATAGAATCTTGAAAAAGACTTTTGTCAAGCCAGTCTATGTCCGTAAATCAATTACATTTCAATTAACAATAACAATATACGGTATCAAAGTTACAATAATAAATGAGAGAGATTACTTGCAAAATGCACTACTAGGGCACGTTCTAATAAAATGAGAGCACATTCTAGTAAAGAGACATGTATATTCTACTTTCTTAAATAAATTGATATGTAAAAGAGTTTCTGAATATTAAGGGAAAGTCCCTAAAGGGCTTGATTCCCGGGCCAGGAACCCTCACCAGCGGGAGGGAAGGCTAGGTTTCACCGGAGGGACTTTGCCCTACCGAAAAAGATGCCCGGAACCAATCCATTGCCACCACCACGTGGCGCTTTATCATAAAAAGAAGAACAAGGTGAAAATAGCGTAGAATCTGTGGTAAGAAAAATAGAACATGGGGTAAAAATGGCAGAACGACAAGTAAAGTTCCTGCACGATTTTCAGAGAAAGAATTAGCGACATGTGTCGCGATACGATTGGATGATAGGGCTGGATTGGTTCCAGGCATCTTTTTCGCATGTAGCAAGCATATGGAGCAACTCAGTATGTAAATAAGAATTTCAAGAATTCATATGTAGTCAATTGACTCCTATAAAGGTTTCAGAAGACCCTTTTTTTTATAAAGAGAATTTCCAATTTACAAATTTGCGACGTCAATTGCAGATAAATTTGTTAAAAGGGTTCCTTGTTAAAACTAAGATGACAACAAGAGTTCACATATCCTCACCTAGGGTCTCCTCATAGTTAATGCGACATAATGGACACATCCTGAGCAAATTCAAAGAGGATCCGCGAAGAAGATTTAATTTTAGTGTAAATGGACCATCCAAAGGATCTGAGATGAATTTTTTGTGCATCATTCATGGCTAAAAAAGATATCCTCCCAACATCTTGTAGGTTCATAATAAATAAATTTGTCATGGTCAGGGGAGCTTCGGACCTTTCAACTTGGGATGATAATCATTTGGGATATGTGCACTCTACGGTAAAGTGTGACCTTGCAAACCGCATTAATCGCTTAAGTATGTATAAGAGCATACGATAAGAAGAACCATATTTATACCCCAATATTCATCTTCATTGGAATTCATAAATAAAACATTTAGACATAAATAGGACTTGCCTTTGGTTCTTCCATTGAGTACATAAGGTTATTCCTTTTTGGGGAGGTCTATAATAGGAATAATAGCTGTACCCAAGGTCGAAGTGAAAATGCCATTGTATTTAACAGAGACGTAAACGTGGAAGACACTATGAGTCGAAACAGTAGAGGTGGAATTCTCATTCCATTCTAGCTCTGAGGTAATCTCACCAATGGTTCGTGTTCGATCGACAGGAATATTCCCAAGATTTATAGTTGCATACAAGCCATAGCATAAACCAAAAAACTGCTTTATGCCTCTGGTTACCTATATGAACCATAAAATTTAAAGTCTTTAAATTGACCACAATTATATTATATTAAAAGGTAATATAAATGAGAAATGATATAGATTAAAAAAAAATTCCGTACGCCTGTCTAGAACCCGACAAGACAGTATCAAGGCTTTAACCCATCCACAATTGAGAATATAAAGACTCAACTAGCCGCCCTAAAAAGAACATTGCAACTCTCTTTAGGCCAAGACTTGGATACCAATTTTTCTAGTTAAACTAGCCATTCATACGTACTAGATAGAATGTGCAAAAAGATTTTTGTCAAGCCAAGTCTACGTCCGTAAATACATGCTTATGTACAAGTCAGTTCAATTACGTGTAACAATAGCAATAACAATATTTATCAAAGTTACAACAATGAATGAGAGAGATTACTTGCAAAATGCACTACTAGGGCACATTCTGATAAAATGAGGCCACATTCTTGTAAAGAGACATGTATATTACTATCAGCAGCAAGTCAATCCTAGGCTCACAAGAGGCCCACACCAAGATTTCTTGTACACCCAGTGCCCATGAAGAAGCCGTGGACTTATAGCTTCCATCCATACGGGTGCACATCGCCTCCGCATTGAAACAGGGCGTTGGGCTCGGGAAGCACGAGAGCAAAGGCTTTGCCAGTGTTGCCACCAGGGCGCGATTGAGGATGAATGTCATACCCTCCAGATCTGCCCGGCATTTGCCCATATCCGAGAGAGGTATGTTCGACTACTAGTGCCTGGCCAGCTGTTGCATCAGTTATTGACTACAACGTCAGTGGGTTTGTTGGGGTCATACCTCCAGGAGGTTATGGATGCACGACTTCGTTTTGTGTCCCTGGGGACGGTCTTGAACTGTCATATGCAATTGTATGCAGTGTGCCAACATGCTTATTAATGCTAAGGTTTTCCCTCGAAAACCTTCGAGGCGGGGTTTTTAATCACATCGAATACGCTTGTCGCTGCTCTCTTTTTGTTTGGGTCCCATAGGCCAATTGGTCTCCGTGGACGCTAAAAACCTATTCTATTCTACTTCTTAAATAAATTGATAAGTAAAAGAGTTTTTGAATAAAGGAAAGTCCCTCCGGACTTGATTCCGGAGGGGAAACCCTACCGATCCGCGGATCAGGGAGGCTGGGCTAGCCATCCAAAATCAAGCCCGGAGGGACTTTGCCCTACCGGAAAAGATGCCTGGAACCAATCCAGTGCCGCCACGTGGCGACAAAAAGCAGAACAGCAGGTGAAAACAAGAGAATACAGGGTAAGAAAAATAGAACATGGGGTAAAAAATGGCAGAATGGCGAGTAAAGTTCTTGCACGATTTTCAGAGAAAGAATTAGCGACACGTGTCGCGATACGATTGGATGACAGGGCTGGAAATTGGTTCCAGGCGTCTTTTCCGCATGTAGCAAGCATATGGAGCAACTTAGTATGTAAATAAGAATTTCAAGAATTCATATGTAGTCAATTGACTCCTATTAAGTTTACCCAATCCTTTTTGTATTGGAAAAGGGGCTCTCTCGCATGGTTTGGACTATGATTTCGGTCATGTATAGTATGCAAAACCGTATGTTTTGCAGGGTTAGAGCAGCTTATTTGCATTTAGTGGTCATGTTTCCTTTTTAGGTTTGTAGAATGTGTTTTTTTGCAATGGTAAGGGGCCATTTTCTTAGGGCATAGATAAGAATGCACGCCCCTTTCTATTTTTAGAGCTCCGGTGGAGTTGTGCTTCTGTTTTGTATTGTGTTAAAAACCATGAACAGGAGCTAAGCGTGCCTCTTCCTTTTTTTGGTAGAGGCGGCAATGACACCCAGCGAGTTAGGCTTCGAGGCAGTGCTTTTGGCATAGGCAATAGCAGATGAAGCCCACAGAGGCGCCATCGCTAGCTTTGCTGTCTAGACGAAATGAAAGGCAGTCTTTGTTAAGATTTGCTGCTGAAATGGATGCTGCCATAGCCGCTTCTTGCATGTAGCCTAATCCTCAGTTTTTTCCTTCGGCCTCTTGATGCCATTTGCAGGGTTTTTGTCTCCCACATCCGATTGCTATGAGCGAGTTGATTAGGCCTAGGATTATTCGCACTAGCAGCACATGATTGATTCCGGGGAAGATTCATTTAGGCGTTCAAGAACTTGGGTCGGTCGCGAGGGATTGATTACGGCAAAGAACGCCGGATCCATTCGACGGCCTGGTTTAGCACAAGATGTTGGTGCAGTTCGGTCGCAGCCTTGATGCCTACCATTGGTCCCCCTCTCCCGGGGAATTTTTATACAATGTGCGCTGGTAGACCACCGAGCATTTTTACACCATTGAAAGTGGTAAAAGCAATTTCCGTGGAAAATCCACGGTAGTTGATCGCACAAATTCGGAATATACCCTAGATCAATGGCGGGGAACAAAAGATGATAAAAAACCCATAAAGATACACGTATAGCAATATCTACTCATTTCAGAAGACCCTTTTTTTATAAAGAGAATTTCCAATTTACAAATTTGCGACGTCGAGTGCAGATAAATTTGTTAAAAGGGTCCCTTGTTAAAACCACCTTGTTGTCAAATACTCTTGTTAAAGATGACAACAAGAGTTCACATATACTCACCTTTCCGAAGAAATTGAGCATTCCAAAATGAAAGCCATGGAGCGCTGCTTTCTGAACGGTGATTTCCAATGTCCCGTGTAGAGGAGGAAGAGGAGTTTCATCCTGCAAAAGAAACGGAGCAACAATTCTGAGAACGGAAAGGGTTGACGTAGATCCCTAACTAGGACATACCTTTGATTGGGCCATAGAGCAGAAAAGTATTTGATCAATGGCTCGTGACTAAGAACAGCGGTATTCGATGCACAACATAAGAAACTGGCATGCCGATATATAAAGGTATGCGAGGCGCCAATAGCTTCTGTGGGTAATTTGTTTTACCAATTACTTTCTGGTTGCTCCAAGTTGCTATAGACCAATTGCTTTCTGATGAGGCCATGATTTCCTTGCGAAATGTATCCATTGATTTCTTTCACCTTGCGAACTCAACTTGATAATGTCATGCTGTTAGATCTGTAGTAATTGCCTTGTCCAACCTATTCTAATGACATGACATTATAAACAACTGGTTTGGACGATGCTACCTTTAATAATTGCCTTATCAACCCCTTCAAGGGCCCGTGAAGAACCGAATAGAATTCACCGTCGCTTTTTCATTGATTTCTTTTACGAGTTCATTAGCACGTTTTGCACAAATGCAAGTTCAACCTTTCCCAAAAATTTTTGGTATAACAACCAATACATAACTACCATTTAACATTAATGAACACAACCATTGGGTTTAATATATTTAAATTAAAATCCCCTTAACCCCCTTTGGTTTGGTGCTTATTCACACCTGGGGTGACTCGAGACAACGAGAGTCATTGGATAGGCATATTCACCCCTTATTCCTTAATCTACACTGCATTAAAGTTCCTCGTTTGTGGGTATGCAAGTACACAAATTGGTATACCGTGATAACAACATATGCAAAATACTATAAGATTTTAAGCAAAAATACTATATGGTGTTGGTTTTATCGTGGAAAATATAATCACAAGGGCTCTCGCGGGAAAATATAATCACAAGGGCTCACGCCCCGTCACCCCGTGTGAATAAGCACCCAAACCAAAGGGGGTTTAAGGGGGATTTTAATTTTAAATATATTAAACCCAATGGTTGTGTTCATTAATGTTAATGGTAGTTATGTATTGGTTGTTATACCAAAAAATTTTTGGCCCCTTCTGGACCCTAAAAATAAACATACGTAAAAAAACATGTAAAACATGCAAACATGTAGCGTATATGTGAAATCTAATATTTAACATTATAACAAAAAATAAAGGAAATCAGAAGAAGCCTGAATAAGTATAATATTATAGGATAATGTAATTTAATTAGCCTCTTCAAATTGATGTTACCACACCTTATCTTGGGGATTTAAACCCATCATATCCTAGTAGTTTAGCATGCTAGATAACTACAATTGCTCTTCCACTATGCTACGTTGAAGCCACCCTTGTTGGAAAACTAACCATGTAAGAATGAACTAACTAATCATTTATAATTTACTATGGCAATCATATATACAAATAAATGTAGAAGCCATAATAGCCAAGTAGAGTTGTATTTCACATACGCATTAATCATATATCTGACCAAATGTAGAAGCCATAATAGCCAAGTAGAGTTGTATTTCACATACGCATTGCCTTAGATTCCTATCTATTAGCTTGTTTTCCTTATTGCTTGTTTTCATCCATTGATTTCCTGCATATTCTCTTACATATTCCCTCGGGGCATTCCAAGCCGTCCACTAAATCGATGTAGGGTCAAACCTACATTTCCATCTCAAAGATAAGATTTGAGCCATGGGAAGAAGTCAATATATAGGTCAGCGTAGATGGAAATAAGGGGATTTGAACCCCGCCAAAGACATAGGCAACACACCATAACTTTTGAGATCAAACCTTGAAGAGAAGCCCTCCTTTCTATTCCAAGAAACCTGTTGTGCATGCCATCCTCCCGAACTTGATGTCGGTAAGACATCCGCCCATCCAATTGCATCCGCTTGGTCCCTACAAATCGATTAACATGAACAACCATGCAACAAGGAAAACGGATACAATAACATAAAGCAATGCCAAGTGCACGTAAGTGAGGCCCCCAAAATGCCACCGCCAAAATTCGCCTCATGAAAACCTTGTGCATTAGTAAGAGTTCGACCTTGTGCTCGATGGAACCTCTTTGGCGGAGAAGCTTATTCCCGGAGGCCCACTAGGTTTGCCTGTTATATTATCACCGATATGGTTTTAAAATATTCAAACTCGTGCTATAAAAGCACCGTGGTCACCGATATATCGCAAATAGAAATCTAACCCGTCTTCCAAATAATTAAAATATAATTTGTCCATAATTATTGCCCAAACAAACTGGAGAATTGATATAAATTGAACCGCCCTTTGTTAAACCCCAATAAACATTTCAACCACCATAGTCATGCCGGACCGATTATGATACAATTGCAATGCAAGCATGACGATAACACCTCATCGCACGTTCTTGAAGGTCATAGCGGTTTCTACAAATAGCTCATGCAGCTACATACTTCACAAAGCATAATTTTGGAAATGGCGGCAAGATAACGCCAATCATCATGTAAATAACAAAATTGCTATGAAAATAGGAATGTAGCAAAGACAAGCGAGATGGAATTGAGAAAACACAACCAAGAAATCTATCCTCTTCTTCATCAAATCCGGCGAAGCTCTCCCAATCGCACCGTATTCACTAAATCGGGTTAAAAACGTTGATTTCCATTTGAAATTCGCATATTCGAGAAAAAAGCTCAAGAAATAATCGAAAAGAGAAATCAAGCTCGAGGGCATTGATTACCTTTTCTTGTTGGGACTCAGTGCTCTATTCTGAACCCTTTCAAATCCGGTGAGCAACATCCAGGCAAGTTTAGTTTTTTGTGTAGGATTTGATGACGGCTGAATAAGCATAAAACCCGCATCCCCGCACACAAGGATCGTCCGCTTTTAGAAAGTCGCTGCCTCAAGAGAACTCGGTCCACTGCATAAAGGATAGAACAAACGGAAAACCAAGATCCGAATTCGGAGAAAAAAAAAAATGGATCATAGAACCCTAAAAGCATGCCCTCTTTTCCACAAACCCTAAAATAAGAGAGCTCGATGCTTGCATGTGTTTTCACGGGACTAAAAATAATTGGTTTTTCATGGAGAAATATTCAAAGCTAAACCATTGCAAAAATCATAGATAATATGGCATTCAATATGAGAATACTGATTAAGGCGCTCTAGATATACTAATTAGTATGCCTCGCCTGCGCTGTCCATCAAATCATATGAAAACCATAGCAAAAACAGCACAAAAATACAAAAAAAGACCCCCGTTATAATGCTACATATTTACTGATGGATTTTTTTCTTATCACGTGGATGATGTTTTAACCCTTTGATTGCATCTATGGACACGAATTTAGAAAAATCTGACCCCGCATCTTTGTCCCTAGAATTATTGTCCCTTTCTTTGGTATAGCAAGAGGTCCTTTATCCGATATAGCGAGGGGGCAAAGATAAACGGTCGATTTACATATTATATTGCAATAGAGCGTTCTAGATGAATTGCATTCACTTGCTAGCTTAGGTTCCATAATATTATTATAATGATGACTGACGAGATTTAGAGTATGGAACTATAAATCATCATGATTCAATTTGAAGATCAAGAGTCCCACCATTATTTGGTTTTATTTTGTGAAACTAGATGAATATAAAAACTTATGCATTGGACTTTATAATACATTTGCATTTGCTTATGCCTTTCTTCTTTCTTAGTTGTTGTCCATACATACTTCGATATTATACCCTATGGAAAAGAAATGTGTTGGAGAAGAAAACAGTTCCGCTTCTAGTCATATTGAGAAGAAATGTGTTTGAGAACAACTAAGATTCTTTGATTGTCATCTTTATCTATATTAAATTTTGGAAACAAAACTTTAGCTGCAAAACATTAGAGACTTCTATTACGGTATGGACTTGACCCGCTTCATGATATGTCAGGGCACGGTACCGCAAAGATATAATAATGTTCCTTAGTATTTTTGCTAATGCTATTTTGGTTTCTCATAGGTCCCCCCGCGGACATTGATAAGTTCCTTCCTCTTTATTCTATTGTTTTTCTTTGTCCCAGGATATGGTCTTTGAAGGCAAGGACAAGGTATTTTAAGACAATATGCTCAGAAACCAAGCTGTTATTATTTTGATAGAGGCTTTGGATTTTAAAGAATCTGCCGAGAAGTAAATGATGAGATTTCTATCAAGTCTTTACATTGGGGGTTTATACTTCAGTATTTGTTTCTATTATAATACGATAATTCTCTTCTAATTTTTTAAATGCTCTATGCTGTATAATTCAGCGCCATAGATTGTTTATTTTAATGCTTCAGTCAGGGAAATCATGCATTTTCCATGGAGGACGTTCTGTATTTGGATGAGCTTCTATCTGGACTAGACATTGATGCCGCTGAAGAATATG
Organism: Isoetes taiwanensis; assembly: GCA_021234155.1. Lineage (NCBI taxonomy): Eukaryota > Viridiplantae > Streptophyta > Lycopodiopsida > Isoetales > Isoetaceae > Isoetes > Isoetes taiwanensis. The sequence continues at coordinate 161,828 of JAJEKV010000499.1, forward strand.
CATTGTTGTTTCTAGGATGGGCAACTTTCATCTGTTTGGTCTCATATCTGACATCATTGGATGGACAAATTTTGGTAAGTGTAAGTGGCGGTTCGCTGCCCTCATATTATCTAGAAAATGCATTTTGTTGAATTTAGCGCACGAGAGGAAGCTTTTTATCCTTCCATGGTTTCTTTAGTGTGCATAAATATTCCTTCCTCGCCAGGGATGATAGAGAAAGGTTTCCTGCTAATTCTGGATCAGTTTTCAAGACTGCGAAGCAAAAAATCTGAAGTATCTCCTGGACTTTTAATTGCATACTTTGCTTATGCTGGAAACACGCTAGAGACCTATGTCTACATGTAGAGGATATAAGTGCTCCAAAGCGGGGATACACGTGGGGATCGACACAAAAAGCATGCCTAAAAGACTTGGAAGCATGCCCAAAAGAAGCTGTTTCCTCAAAGAATCCAAGATTTGTATTTAAAACACACTCAATATTGAGGTTGAATCTTTGCAACTCATTCAAATTATCTGCAAATTTGATTGTTGCTTCCATTCAACCGTTACTCAATTGGTAACAGCGGTACACCGGAACCTTTGATCTTATCTCAGGAAGACAATCCATTGTTTTATCACATTCCATCTGCTATCATCAATACAATGCTAATTATAAATTGTGTAAAGAATGCTCTTGCCAAAGCGTAATTATGAATAACTTAAATGACTATCCGGTCTTGCCAATAACGAGTGATGCATTCTTGATCTTAATATGTTCAATACATATCATGTTGTGATGAAACAAGAGAATTTGAAATATATAAGGAATATTTAATTAAAATTGTGGAGCAGGATGAGGCTTTTCATAGTTTGAAGCTTTTTTTACCTTTCCATTGTTATGTACAACAAGAGCCACAAAACGAGTTCAAAATTATGGGGCCCGGAATCTACTAGTGGTGGTGCCACGGGCCTTTTGTTGTCAAAAGGTCATTTTTTATGGGGGCGAAGTGTGGGAACTTTTTTGGTGAAATGTTCGGCACTGGAATGACCTCGGCAGTGCGAAGGCCTTCTTATAGGTGCCTTTTGGGGAAAGTCCACGGTTCCATACGAGATCCTACTATGAATCAGAGATGTTTGAACCCTTCAAGTAATGTAGTTGCTGCATTGGAATGCCATATCATTTACTTATTGTTGGTGGAAAGTGGCTATGGTGATCACGTTTTGAAAACTTTTTTTGGACCATGGGAGTCATGGATCCCTAGTGTCAATTGAATATCATTCCTATGGAAAAGAACAATCATATTGCTTACTATTTGGTTCTCATCTTTGGGATGTGGGGACTTGAAGATGCATCGGTCCATTATTAATTCAAAGATTACAAGCTTGGGATAAACATCAAGTTCATGTGAAGCTCTAAATAAACATGAGCCGTTTTGTATCTTAACCACACAACATCCCCTGGCCCACTTTCGTGACAGGATGTGCACAAATTGTCTTCAATTTGCAATGCCCTTTTGTGGTGCCCATGAAGAAGCCAACTTATGCTTCTAAATTGGATTTAACAAACAAAAAGAAGTCGCCTCAAAACATATTATAGACAGGAATCGGTGACTTCAAGGCAATGAACACATACATGATTTTGCCAAAGACATGGCAATTTATTTAGGATTTAAATTTGTAACCCATCCTTATTGTGTGCATCTTCTATTTGGTTTTTTTCCATCAAAGGTAGTTTGTTCTCTTGCTTTTTAAGGATTAGCTAGGTAGTTAAGGGCCCCTTTTCCTCCAAGAGCATTTGAATGGCGTTTAGGTTTGTTGGGCAAGCATTCTATCCGAGGAGGTTATGGATGCTTCAAACTTTCATCCGGTGATGGATCCTTGTTCATCTTGTTATTATTAATTCTTTATCCTATACAATTAAACTTTGGCATAAAGATACTTATTATGCTAATCTTTTTATTAGAAAACCCTTGGATATAAAACTCTTTTTTAAGGGTGTAAATTAATAGGCTTGCTGCTCTCTTTTATTTTGGGTCCCATAGGCGGTTGGTCTAATTCTAACGCTAAAAACCTATTCTTATTCTTATTCTTATTGTTATGTACATTTTGAAGGGAAAAAATGTTTTACTCAAACACTTCAAAATTATGCAGTCTACTAGACTTCAGTTGGAGAATTCTTCCCATATCAGCAACTATGTTTCATTATACCATGGACACCTGGTAGTCTCTAACATCATTGTGTCAAGGGATGAATTGAAGCAAGAGGAGCATCTGTTTGGTTATCGCCCAAAGAAATAGTTGGCTACATAACAAGTACATGCCAAAGGGTGCAGATGAAATAGTCTTCGCGCCATCTCCCATGCATCAAGAAGACCTTTGAGGAAAGAGGAAGCATTGGAATAAGCTAACAGAGGAAAGAATAGAGCCCAAGGCAACAACAACATAGAAGAAGAATAAAATGAAATACACATCTGCAAAGACCGATAAAGAAGTTCTTGACCGAGAGGATGTATACGCCTAAAGCCATGAAATTGTGACCGTTATATTGAAAAACCTTAGTTAAAAATATCAAGGGTATAAAAATATGTTTTTCAATCTGTGAAAAACATAAACCACGGGGCAAAATACTCCATGGCATACTTCTTTTCATGTACAAATGAGATAGGTATACAGGATTGTCTAAAAGGTAGCCAATATCTTTAAACCGTGGAGATTACATGGAAATACACCATGTAGCAATATACTCTTTCAAATTAGCAAACAAAACAAGAATGATGCAGTCATTACCTCAAACACCATTTTTATAGCATAATACATTGCATATTTGCATTAGAAGGGGGCCAACAAAATCAAGCACATAAACTAAATAAAAAACCAGGACAAAACTCAATGCAAGTGGCCATTCATATGATTTCACCAAAGGGGCTCATAGCATCTCTGATGCCTCATCATAAGTGCTCTCACCCTACTCATGGATGCCCTCGTGATAATGGCTTAGCTATACTAAGCCTACAAGGATCATGATGTATCATTGTCAACCAAAAGTGTATACATGCATTGATACTATATGCATTGATATTATTTAATACAAGCTGAGAAACAAAAACAAATAATCTTCCACACAAATCATCAACATTCAAAAGCTTATATGCCTCATGATTCTAATGTTCAACTCAATAGCAATATCTCAGTGGATGCACACTATCCACCACAAAAACAAAAGCTTCCAGAAGAAGAGAAGGGGCCGAAGGCCAAGAGATGTTCTCAGTCCTTCTCTTGTCCCCTGACTAGAATCATCAGAGAGGCACCAAGGGAAAATCATCTGCATGAGCAACACAATTTAATGCAAAACAACACAACTAACAAAGAACATGCAAAGAACAAAGAACTATCGGGCAAAGGCATAGACATCTTTCAAACAATAGAAAGAGAGCTCCAAGGGCACTATAACTCGAGAAACTCGGGTTGATTAGCCAAAAAAATTGTAGCACAACCAAGAACACTAAGTAAGAGGCATACTTGCAAAAATCCAGTTAGATGTAGTCACCCATACGTCGAGAGCCGTGAATAGCAGGGATGTGCCAAAAAATCCTGCATGCTACAACAACATCAATCCCATTTCCAGATCAAGGCAAAACCATGTCACCTGATTGGGAACCCTATTATCAAAAAACAATTGTAAAATACTGTTCTTTATAATAGCATCTAAATCTAGCAAAAAATACCATAAGCTTTTCCCTTCCAGAAAAAACAGAAAATAGCAACCCCAACGAACTATACACTCCAAACCATTGGAAAACCTGGGCCCCATTCCAACTTTTCCAGGTTAAGCATTGTACCTTCTTTTATATTCGATATAAGAATTATGAATACCAAATGAAGGAATTGGACGAGTGTTAAATCCCTCATATTTTTTGTTATGGAGTAGAGTCTAGATTGAAGGTGATTGCTTATTTTGAATGCATTAGAAAATGCAAACAAAGATTCTGCTTGTACTATGCATTCCTTAAATACCAAACAAACGTGCTCTTGTCTAGTTTAATTTTAAAATGCCCCTCCCCAGACCAGATTTTGATCAAGATGCAAGTACCTTGACAAATGGCCAAATCAAGTGGAATGCTGAAAATATAATGAGTTGGAATGTTGGATCTGACTAAAGATGAACAATCAAAACGCCCAGATGAGTTTAAATCAATTAGAATTATATGACCATCAATCAGAATGCACTAGCACATGTAAGGCCAATATGCATGCCGGAAATAGGGAAAATGATGACCAAATTGCAACCAGATAGGAACGTGTACTCATGATAATCAGATTGGTCAAATCTCTAACTAAAAATGCCAGTTCTGTAAGGAGAAAAGCCAACACGCAAATCTTTTTGTTGCATGTTTTGGTTTGGGGCAATTGAAAGCTTTTATAATACATGAAGGCCTATTCTTGTGATACCAAATACATTGGATGTATAATTCCTTATATTATTGCATTTTTATTGATCAAGGACTTTCTGGTAGTACTTAAAGTTATAAGTGCTTTTTGCTAAATAACCCCAATTGCAGACACACTTTGCTAGTTTTTCCTTATTGGTAAAAATAATTGCTTACACATTCAATTCCTTTCTTCAAACTAGAAAACCTGTAAACTGTAAACTGCAGAAGATCTACCTCTCTTATAATTTCACGGATGTACTAAGATAGCGTATTATTTTGATTGAAACAAACAACTCGATAGTGCTTGATGTTGATCTGAGCAAACAATTCCAAATATAACTTAAAACAGTAGAACTTGGCAAGATTCGAATTTATCTGCTACAGTACAAGAACCTGCGGAAAGTGGCAAACAAACATTAGTATTTCGACCACCATGAGTTTGGTGAAATGCATTTGCATAAGTGATGTTTCGGGTTTTAATATCAGACATAAAATGCAATTTGACATTCGATCCCCTCGTGTGTAACTCTTCAAGTATGAAATAAGTTAAAACAAGACACTTTGGAAAATTAGGCTGACAATATCTTTGTGAAAGCAAATCTGGAATAAAAAGTATGGGTCTGGGTAAGGTCCTCCAGCTGTATTCATGATGTGCATCATGTGACAGGTTGATGGTGAAAGAGTTCTACATTTGGTAAACCGTGTACTTGACCTGCAATGGAAAAAAAAAAAACATATTTGTCTTCTTCATACTCTAGGCTTTATTTTCTAGAGTTCAAACAGACAAAAACATACCTCCCTCTTAGACATCATAATGGGCACTAATTATCTATAAGTTGATTTTGGCATGAATCTACAAGTCTTTTTTTTATATATATGCAACAGAAATAAATGCTAATAATAGAGGAAGCGAGGTTAAGGGCATGGCAAAAGTTTAGGGTTTCTATAAAGATTTTAGATTCAAATGAACAGATCCAAAGCTGTTTTCAACCGGGACACAATTCTTAGATTTTTGCAGGACAGATCAACTTACTTTGCGAATCGATTCTCCAACTGCGGCCGCTGTCACAGTCTGATATCGCCACGGTCTGATGTCCCTAGAAGTTATGAAAGAATTTGGAAGCCCATTTTTAAGATTACAAGCCAACAATATAAAAAAGTGATGACAAAAATGGAAACCAAAAAAAAATGGGCCCCAATGTAACAAATAAATACCAATTGATCGCATAGATTCTCATTTGCGTTGGAGCATTGGCACTCTAGTGGTGGGACAAAAAAGTGACCAGCTGGTACACTCTTTAAGATAGATAGATGGATGAATGTCTTTTTTAAAGCCAGGGAGCCAGCCCAGTTCCCTCAATGGTCATTAGGGCCATCAATAAAATATATATAGAATGCACAATATGCACACTGACTTGTGTCCTTTTGTGTCCTGATTACATACGATGACATTTTTCAAACTATTGTCCAGGCATCTCGCTGTGCAGCTCAAGTCAGTCTTTACTTGGAAGCGTTCATGCACCTGCTGGTGCTAGCTTGGTATCTAGGAATGCCTATAATGATTCCTTTCTGCCTGAGACCAAAGTATAAGCACCGTGTCTGGAGCCCATTCTTTGAATCTTTCAAGCCCAGGTTTCAGCTATAATGTCTTATTCCATCTGTTGTGTTGTTTGTATGTTGTTGTTGTTGTTGTTTGCTTTTAACATCATTGTCATGGCAAAAGAGACAAAAGATAAATGTTGTTTCTAGATTCCTACAATCCACCGATAGATTTGACTTTAGATCTATCGTGTAGTTGCTATCGCACCTATCTTTTTCTTGTTTACAAAGCATAGTCACATGTGAATACGTTTTGATTACATAGTTCTAGTGTGCAAATTGTATATTTTATACGAATTTATAAAAAGAAAACTAATGGGGTTAATAAACGCGTTGCCAACGACCATACATAAAATTATGACACAAAGGGAGGGGAGGAAAGGGAGGCACAATCTTATGCTAAAGCATGGAAAGTCTGTAAATGGTGAATAATCCTGACAAAGAAGGCCAAAGAAATTGAACCATCATGATAATTAATCGAAATCTATCTCAAAACTTTCACCGCCCTTGGTTTCATGATCAATAGAGGCATGTTGTGCTCCTTATCTTCTTGGAGCTTGTTGATAGCTATGTTAGGCCCTGCAAAGGAGCAACTTGTCTCATTCTATGCTCAGAATAGCTGTGCAGACTAATTTGGACCATCAAAGGAAAAAGTAATTGTACCATCGGAGGAAAATACGAACTTTCTTTCAAATTCTTTGATTTTTATATAATCTAAAAGAAACATTGGCGCACTTTCTAATGGGATAATAAACATAGAGGGGAGGAGGGAGGCAAGGGAAGAGAACATAGAACTA